>JZKD02S1771503.1:79742-91459 GCA_000966675.3 Picea glauca
CATCAAGCCCTTCAAAGACGAGGTATTGTGTGATGTTGCTCCTCTCGAAGTTTGTGATGTTCTTTTGGGCCAACCTTATTTATGGAAATGTCATGTTGTATATGATTCTAGGCCTTGTAGTGTTATTATTACTTTGAACATCAAATTGTACAGGATACCTGAGGTTGTCCCACCTAGTGCTATTTCCTTGATCTTTGCTAAGCAATGCAGGAACATCATCTCTCAGACGAGGAAGTTTGTCTTCTTAGTGATTCTCTCTCAGAATGAGAGAAACATCACAGCCACATCTAGGGTCTCTGCAGTCGACCTCTTCACACAACAGAAGCAAGTAGATAAGGTAATGGAAGAATACTCAGACATATTCTCCTCACTTACCAGGGTACCTCTGCACTTCCAGGTCAAGCACCCCATCGATATGACCCCGAACGCACCGCTGTGCAATGGGCCAATCTATCACCACTCTCTGTTAGAGAATGAGAAGATCAAGTGACAGATCCAAGAATTGCTCCACAAGGGGAACATCCATCCCATATCATGACCTTACGGGAGCCCAATCGAGTTGATATAGAAGAAATATGGAACCTGGCAACTTTAAATTGATTATCAGGCTCTGAGTAAAATCACAGTCAGAAACCAGTACCTGATTCCCTAAATCAAAGACCTCCTTGATCAACTCATAGGGGCCAAATACTTCAGTAACATTGATCTGAAGTCTGGCTACCACCAACTCCTGATAGAACAAACTAATGTATGGAAGATCGCCTTCAAGTCAAAGGAAGGCCTCTTTGAATGGTTGGTCATGCCCTTTGGTCTGACAAATGCTCCAACTACTTTCATGAGGATGATGGATGATATCCTGGGACCATTCACCAATACTTTGGTAGTGGTGTATCTGGATGACATTCTCATTTAAAACAAGACTTGGGTTGAACACTTGCAGCATATCCAGCAGGTTATGCACACCCTGCAGTAGCACAAGCTATACGCCAACTTGGAAAAACGCTCCTTCGGCATGGACAGGGTCCATTACCTAAGCTACATCATAGATAAACATGGCGTACATGTGGATCCAACCAAGATCCAAGTCATCCGTGATTGGCCAGCCCCGACCATACTCACCGAGCTTCGGAGCTTCTTAGGCCTTACCAATTTCTACCGCAGGTTTGTGTTGGGATTCTCCCATATTGCATGGGCCATCAGCCAAATAACCAGGGGTGGTGGTAAGGAAAAATTTGTGTGGGGTTGGCCCCAACAACCAGCGTTCGATGATTTGAAGTAGCACTTGTGCTTAGCCCCAATAATTTCACTACCAGACCTGCAACAGCCCTTTGAGATTGAGACTGATGCTTCAGACTATGTTGTGGGTGCCATTCTCAGGCAGCACGACCACCTCGTGGCCTATCATAGTGTGACACTATCAATGTTGTTTGTAAGTACCCTACTTATGACAAAGAGATGTAATCCATTGTGCAAGCCTATCGCTAGTGGAGACATTACATTCTTGGAAGGGAGACAATCATCCACACTGATCATAATCCACTGCAGTTCATGCAGACATAAGGAAAATTGCAGAATGACCGTCATCAAAAGTGGTCCACATACTTGCAGCAATTCCACTTCAACATCAAGTATAAAACAGGAAGCACCAACCACATCGTCGATTTCCTCAGCAGACCACCAGTTGCAACACTCACCACAGTGCTAGACTCTTGAGGCCATGAGACCTTTGGATGGCCCCAACTCTATGAGATAGACCCGGACTTTTCCACCACCTACCAAATGTTGGGTGCAAAGGCAATTGTCGATAATTTCCATATTCATGATGGGTTGTTCTGTCGACTGGGCCATATATGTGTTCCATCAAGTGAGCGAGTGAAGCTGATCTGGGAAGCCCACTATAGTTGTGTGGTAGGACACTTTGGCATCGAAAAGACAGTGGTAATGCTACAAAAACATTTCTACTGGCCAAAACTTTGAGAGGAGGTCAACAAGTATATCAGGTCTTTCACTATCTGTGCTATTGCCAAACCAAACACTAAGAAACAGGGCCTATACAACCCTCTTCCTACTCCTGACAAGTCATGGGAATCCATCTTAATGGACTACATGTCGGGCCTCCCATCCACCAAGCGGGGAAATGACTGTGTTTTTGTGGTTGTTGATCGCTTTTCTAAGATGGCGATTTTGGTTGCTTGCAAGAAGAGCATCACAATAGAATCCACTGCCAAGCTCTTCTTTGAACGGGTTTGTGTACAGTTTGGAATCCCACAAACCATTGTCTCATATCAATATAGTCGATTTCTCAACACATTCTAGTCGAACCTCTGGTCATTGCTGGATAGCAAGCTCACCAAATCCACGGCCTTCCACCCCCAGATAGATGTCCAAACTGAGGTCGTAAATCGAATGATCATGCATATCCTACGCATGTATAATTCCAAGCACCCTCGGACATGGGATGAGATTCTTTCCTATGTCCAACATAGCTACAACCGAGCCCTGCATAGCTCAACCAGCAAAAACCCCTTTCAAGTGGGGTTAGGATTCCAACCATTGGGTCCCATAGATGTTTCACTTCCCCTTGTGGTCACCTCGACTGACTCCTCTCTTGCTCCAACTGAGGCTGACAAAGCCATCCAGCTCATTGAGAGGATCCATCACATCTGCCAACAGGTTTAGGATATCGTACAGAAATCCAATGACAAGTACAAGCAGCGCCATGATCAACATCGGGTTCCACATAAGTTTCAGGTGGACGACAAAGTTTGGTTGCACTTCCAGAAAGAACGCTTTACAGGACCCCATCAAAAGGTTCGTGTTATTATGATGGTTGAGAATTCAATTTGGTATAAGAGCCATGTGCTCTAGGTAGCTCCCTCACGGAGGCCTAGATATCTCTGAAAGTGGAGTGTTTTATTTTTTGTGTAATGAGTGTTGTAAGTGGAGTTTTATATTTTTTTGTGTAATGAGTGTTGTAAGAGGATTTTTTTTATTTTTTTGTGTAATGGGTGCTCTAGAGTGGATTTTTATTTTTTGTGTTGAGTTGTGTAGAGCCATCATGGAAGAATAGACAATCACTCACTGTTTCTAGAGGACACTCAAAATAAGTCAGCATCGGTGGCATGACGGTCCATGCAGTGTACTCTTCACGACGCAGTTTCTTATACTAAGCACCAAACAAGCTAAGCCCTAGAGTTCTCAAGACCACTACATAGTGCACATATTGCCTAGTTTGTTGCTCATTTTGAATACTCACACTTAATGAAATTATTTATTAATGGGAATAACATAGTGCCTTACTTAGCACATAAACTCATAAATAATAAAGAACTTTGTTAATACACAAATTGCTTTATATTAATCAACTTCGGCGCAGTGCGCGTGATTACAGAATACAATATTAAGATGAGATTTAGCTCCAATGACTTGTTTTACTGACTTCATAGACACAAAGCCTCTGCTCAGACTTCTTACACTCCTCAGATGTTGTTGGTTCTCGACTGTTATCTCTACCTCTCTTTTCTGCTCTCAATCAACTACTTCTCTTCAACATCATCTACTAACTGAATGACTCAGAATTATATAGACTATGACTGTAACTTCCTATAGAACATAAGACTGACTCAACATTAAATACTACCATTAATATGAATGAATTGTCAACCACTTAATTAAACCCGAGAAGATAGATATCGAATCCATTTATACCGTCCTCTTTCCAACTAACTTTTGAGTAAATGTGCAACTTTGTACTTGCAGTCTGTTAGATTATCTCGCTGACAATTCGACTACTGACATATTGACTGATAGAAAAATCGACGGATATGTAAATATCTCACCAACTTGTAATTACAATTTCCAACACTCCCCCTTAATTATAAGTAGGTGGGATTACAAATGAAAAATTACATCAAAAATTTGAGTTTTACATTTTAGTTTCACTGATTTGTTAATGCACGGACTCCCATACTACTGCGAGATGATGAAATGCATCTCTTGTTAAATCCTTTGTAAAAATGTCTGGGACTTGTTCTTTTGACCTGCAAAACTCTAAACAAATCTATTTGTTATTCACCAATTCTTTGATGAAATGATACCTTGTATCAATTTGCTTGGTTTTCTTGTGAAACACATGATTATTTGAGAACATGATCGATAAATTGTTGTCATAGAATACTATTGTTGGTTCATGTTGTTCCTACAAAAAATATTTTAACATTCTTCTCATCCAAATTGCTTTAGAAGCTACACTTGTAGTTGCGACGTACTCTGCCTTTGCTAAAGAAAGAGTCATTATGGGATGCTTCCTTGATGCCCATGATACCATACCTGTTCCAAAATGAAACCTGTAGTCAAAGGTACTTTTCCTGTCATCTATGATTCCTCCACAATCACTATCAGTGTATCCAATGAGTTTGAACTCTTATGAAGTGGAGTACTTGATGCAAAAATATTTTGTTCCATTCACATATCTCAAAATTCTCTTTCCAACCTTCCAATGTGATTCTTTTGTAGTTTTGATGAACTTTGAAATTAGGCTCACTCCATACATATTATCAGGTCTCGTCTCTATGAGATACATAAGATTTCCTACCAGTCTTTTAAATAGTGTGAGATCCACCTTGGACCCTTTATCTTCCTTTCTTAACTTCAATCCTATTATGATAGGTGTTGGTGCTTCTTTTGAATCCTCCATATTGAATCTTTTCAGTATTTGATGTGCATACTTGGACTGCGAGATAAAGATACCATTTCTGGATTGGTGAACTTCTATTCTCAAGAAATATCTCATAAGCCCTAAATCAGTCATTTCAAATTCATCCTTCATGAGTGACTTGAATTATTTTATGCTAAAGTCACCTGTAAATATCAAATCATCCACATATACACAAACAATTAACATGTTACCTTATTGATATTCTTTGATGTATAGTGTTGGCTCACTATCACTTCTCTGAAATCCATTGTATGTGAGATAGGAATCTATGTGACTGTACTAAGCTCTCAGAGCTTTCTTTAATCTATACAATGTTTTCTTCAATATGTACACTTTGTCTTCTTGTCCTGGAACTGCATAACCTTGCGGTTGTTCCACATATACTTCTTCTTCTAAGTTTCCATTAAAAAAAGATAACTTTACATCCATCTGATAAACTGGCCATTTGTACGGTGTGGAACTAGCTAACACAGTTCTGACTGTGTCCATGCGCACAATTGGTGCAAATGTTTCATTGAAATCAATTCCAGGTTGTTGTCTAAAGCCTCTTGCAACTAACCTTGCCTTTTACTTATGTACTTTTCCTTCTGCATCTTTCTGGGTTTTATAAATCCACTTGAAACTTATAACATCTTTGTCTTTAGGTAAATCTACCAATTTCCATGTTTGATTGTTCTCTATGCATATGATTTCTTCATCCATGGCTTGTGCCCATACATCATTTTTGACTTCTTCTTCAAAGTTTAATGAATCATCTATTTGTGAAAACATAGAAAAAAATGAAAATGAATTTGATGCATCTTCATTATAGAGGTTGCACGGACTTCTTGTCTTTCTTGGTAACAAACTTGCTAATGTTGGATCTCAATATGTAGAGCTGCTCAGACTACTCACTGGTTTTTGTTGCGCTCTAGGTGTATATTGCACACTTGTTGTTCTTACTAGAGTACTCTACATGGTAATTTGTGTCACAGTGGCAGGTGTAGAAGGGAGTGCGCACTAACTTATACATGGTGTTTGAAACACCTCTTCTTATTATGTTTCATCATGCTCCATTTCATCCATAATTTTGATTGTCTTTGTTATGGTTCAATCCCATGCTTCATTATCCACGAAATGAACATTGCGACTGATTATGAATTTTCTTGCGACAGGGTCTACAACTTGTATCCTTTTGTTTATTTTCAATATCCAACAAATATACAATTTTGTCATTTATTGTCCAACTTCTTTCTCAGCTCATCTGGAACATGTGAGTATGTGACACAACCAAAAAAATTTAAATGTGCCACATTTTGCATTGATCATGTCCAGGATACTTGAGGAACTCTATTCTTCACACACTTTGTCAAACATTTGTTCAAGATTTATACTACAGTTGCTACTGCCTCATCCCAATACTCATTTGAAAAATGTTTGGCTCTCAACATACTGCACGCCATTTTCATGATGGTTATGTTATTTCTCTCTGTGACACCATTTTTCTATGGTGTGTATCACACGATAAGTTTCTTGTAGATTCCATGAACTTTACAAAAGTTCTGAAATTCTCTTGACATGTATTATGCTCCTATGTCATTTCTTAGACACTTGATGTAATAACCACTTTGTTTCTCCCCAAGTGATTTAAACTACTGAAAACAACCCAATGCGTCAACTTTATTCTTTAGGAAATAAATCCATGTATTTCTTGATAAATCATCAATAAATGTCAGAAAATAACTACTACCTCCTATGGGTGTTGTTTGGATTGGTCCAAAAATGTCTGAATGCACAATTTTCATTGGAGCTTTTTCTCTGTAAGACTTTCCAACTGGAAATGATTCTTTGTTTTTCTTGCCAAATATATAGCCTTCACATATCATTTATGGTTTTTCAATCAATGACGAACCTTTTACCATATCCTTTGTGTGTAGCATCTTTAGACCTTCAAAGTTCAAATGTCCAAATATGAAATTCCATAACGAGGAATCATCATCTATTTCAAATTGGAATGTTTCCTTCATCTCTGTGCCATTTTCTCCTTTCTTGATACTGCGCACATTATTTTCTTCATTAGTACTGCGCACACTTTCTGTTGTAAATGCAGTGTCTAAATGCACACTTTTTCTTTTATAAAAAACTAGCATTGTATTCTTCTTCTTAGCTGGCTTTAATGTCAATGGGAATATTCTCTTACTTGTCATCTGCATTTTTGCAATAAGTAGATTGCTTGAGCATTTATCCATAATCACATAGTGATTATCTTCCATGTAGATTCTATATCCTTTTTGTAACAATTGTCATGTGCTCATCAAATTATGCTTTAGACCAGAAACATAATATACAACAGACATAACTCTTTGTTCTCCTTGATTTGTTAAAATGTTTATATTGCCTTTACCTAAAAGAGTGACTTGAATATATGTTGTAAGTGTAACCTTGGTTTGGATTGACTCATCCAAACTAGAAAACAATTCTATGTTTCATGTCATGTGGTTACTGCATCCTGAATCTAAATACCATATGTCACATGGAATTGCTTGAGCATCATTGCATTCAAATGGTAACACTATATTATGAATTTCTACAATGTTAGGCATTTCTAAAGCATGTGCCATAAACATAGGGCGAGTTTGGGTATTTGCGTTGATTAACTGATATTGACTTTGCTTGTTCTGATTATATTGTCTCTTTATACACTCATATGCACAATATCCATAACTTTTATAGCAATGACATTGAATCTTTGACTTGTCATTTCTTTGACCACTTGGATGACTGGTACTTGGGTTTTGACCTCTTCCACCAGTATTTCCAGAACTACTATTGCATCCATCTCTGACATAACTTCTTCCTCTTGTAAATATGTTGAACCTCCACATAATAGATCTAGCTAGAAAATACTACACACATTTGCAAATACAAATTGAGAAATAAGAAGAAGGAGAGAAAGAATGGAAGAATTCACATTAAGGGTAATGAATAATGAATAATTTACACATGATATACTTTGTATAACTCAACCAATGCGCACTAGAGGAGAACCAATGCACCATAGTGGTAGTATAGAGTGATCTGAACACACATCAAAAGTTACAAGAGTGAACTGCCACCTAGCCTAGTCTCTCGGGCAGTTATGGGAGTGAACTGCCACCTAGTCTAGTCTCGCAGGCAGTTACGGAAGTGAACTGCCACCTAGCTGAGTTAACTAGTCAACTAGTCTTTTGTTAACTAAATGAACAGAGAGTAGTGAGGAGTAGAACAAGGAATCAAGGGTAATGCAACAGTCTAGTGATTATACCAAGGCATGTATGCATTAGCATGGTGATGATCCCAATGTTGCATGGTGACAAAACCAATGCAGCATCTAAGCTCAACTCAACTAGTCAAACTGAAGTGTCAACTGAAAGAGAATATTCTCCAAGTGGAATATTATCCCCTAATATATAGAAGACTGGATAATGACTAATTATGACTAATAAACAAGGAAAAGCATTAGGAAAAATAAATCCTAGGTGTGTGTGATGTAACTCCAACACCCCCCCTGAAAATCACTATGGTGAAAATAAAGAATGGGTCCTGACAACGATGCCATGTTAGGTACCCAAATAAAAAAGATAAAATGAAATAAAGTGAAGAAAGAGGGAAAACCTCATGGGAAACCCCCGCCCCCCCCCTCAAGGTACAATGTATGTAAAAAGAAGAACTACAGTTGCTAGGAAACCGTGTCCTCCACTCCAAGATGACTTCAAAGAGAATGGAACTTCTCTTCAGTGAAGGTCTTGGTGAAGATGTTTTTCGTCTGTTCTGTTGAAGGAAAGAACTATAGGTCGATGATCCCCTCGTGTACTAAGTCCCAGATGTAGTGCATGTGGATCTCGATGTGCTTCGTTGGTTGCCTCTAAACTAGATCTCTACAGAACTTCATAGTGCTCTGGTTGTCACACCAGATGAAGATCGGACGATGAAACTGAATGCCCAAGTTAGTGAGAAAATGTTGTAGCCACATAGCCTGAATGGTTATGTTAACTACCTCTTTGTACTCTGCCTCGACTGAAGATAGAGAAATGACATCTTGCTTCTTGCTTGACCAATAGATAGGACTGGAACCAAGACGGAGTGAGTAACCAGAAGTGGACATGTGATCAGTGTTATTGCCCACCCAGTCAGAATCAGTAAAATCAATTATATCTAATGTAGAGTCTTCTGCATAATGAATGTCGAAGGTGATGATTCCGTGTACGTATCAAAGAATATGCTTTGAAGCCTTCCAATGTAGCTCATGCATCTCCTGCATGAACCTGGAAACAACACCAACTACATAGGAGAGGTCTGGTCTGGAGTGTGTGAGATACAACAAGCTCCCCACAAGATTTATGTACAGTGTGCTATCAACCAGTAGAGTCCCCCCACCATCCTCAAGTTTAACTCTTGATAGGAAAAGAGTTGGAGTAGACTTGCAGTCTCTCATGTGAAATATCTCAATCAGATCTCATGCATACTTGGCCTGAGATAGTTTGATGCCTAATGCATCCTAAATGATCTCGAGTCCAAGGAAGAAGTGTAGCGGACCCATGTTCATCATCAAAATCCTATCATGTAGATTCCTCTTGAATGCAACAATCGCTAGAGTCGAGAAACCAATGATCAACAAATCATCAACATACATAACTAAGAGTAGAAGTGATCATTCGTCCTAATAATGTAGACATTCGGGTCTAATTTACAATGTACAAAGTTATGTGACAATGAGTAGGATTCCATCTTGGGATACCATTCCCTCGGAGCCTGCTTGAGGCCATAAAGGGACTTCTTTAGTCGACAGACCAAAGATGAGTCCTGTATAAATCCCTAGGGTCGCTCTATATAAATCTCCTAAGATACATCACCATGAAGAAATGCATTCTTCATGTCCATCTGATGGACATCCCATCCCTTGGATGTCGCAATGGAAAGTCCTAATCGTATGGAATCCATCTTTGCTACTGGAGCGAAGGTATCATCATAGTCAATTCCATGCACTTGTTGAAATCCTTTGGCAACAAGCTTGTCTTTGTATCTGCTAATCTGTCCATTTGCTACGCTCTTGGTCCTGTAGACCCATATACATATAACAAGTTTCCTCCCAGAAGGAAGGGGAACCAGAACCCAAGTCTAGTTCTCAAGGAGGGACTTGTACTCCTCCTGCATGGAGGATTCCCAAAAGGGATTTCCAATAGACTCACCATAAGACCATGGATCTGAAGACTGAACCAAGAAAAGATGTCTAGAGGGAAATAGTTCACTAGTAGTGAGTGAAACATGAGGCTCCTTGAAATCAAATCGCGTCCTCCTAGTATCGCTTGGATCACCAACAAGATCCCCTGCATCCTGAAGAGTAGTATGTGCCCACTTGGGCCTTTGATCTAGCTCTCCAACTGCATCTAGATGCTTTGAATCTAGATCTGACTGTACTGATTGATTCAGGAGCATCCGCAATACATCATACGAACCAACGCGTGGAGGCAAAGGAACAGCTGGACAACGCCAGCATTCAAATTTTGAAACATTGTAATATGGCTGCGCCAAACATTAATACTTTGATGTGATGAAGCGCACCTTGTATATGTAACGGACCTTGAGCGGATAAGCTCTCATCCTTAGGCAGCTGAGGCATTTACTTAGATTTAATGCAAGTAGATAGAAATTTATTATAGATTAGACGGTTTTAGATTTCGAGAGGGAAACAGAGTATAGACACCCTCCCTTGTATCATTGTATTATTATCAAGCATTATCATTTGGAAGAGCAAGAAGAGAGAGCAGAGCAGAGAGATGGTGAAGAACTTCCATGTACAGATATTGAGTTAATAGGAAAATCCCTGATTCAATTCCATGGATATGTTTGAGCTCTGTGTGCTGTTGATATTATGCTTATGCATGTTTGCTTCCTTTTATGCTTATCTGTTATATGCTGCATATGTGATTGTGTATCAGGTTCGTAACTTGAGGGAATGAGCTTCAATTGTTTTTCTGCTTAGGCCAGGAGATTCCTGCATCAAGTGCAGTTGAATATCTCCGCATAGAGTGCATCGAGGAGGCTAAGTAGTTAAACTTTTGTTCTCTTTTGCCCAGAGTTGTGTTGAGTTGTTCGAGCCTTGCAGGTGAGTGCAGGTTGGACGTAGAGTCTCAATAGCAAGTCTGAGAAGAAAAGGGGATCTGTTGCGAATGTGAATGCATAGGACCCGGAAGAACTTCAACACTTTGAGAGTGGTTGAAGGTTGAAGAGAGCGCAGAGTGCGTGAAAGTTCTCTGAAGGGGTCAGAGGAACAAAGCTCAGGAGGGATAACTCCTTGTTCACTGTGGAAGTAGAACCGGGTGGAGTTCACACGGGACAAAGGTGGTGAACAGAGGAACTCTTCAAGAGGAAGAGAATCGATGACTCGACTTGTCGTGGAGAAATCACGAAGATCGTGACCTGACTTGTGAGTCATATGTATCGGAAGCTCGCGATGGAGGATGCATGTTTCTCGTAGCGCGAGGTCACGAGAACGTGAAATACGACGTTCTGGAATGCCTTGCATGGGGTATGTTGAAATCGGAGGAGGTGACCGGTGATCACGGGATGTCAGATCTCGAGAGCTGGAGGCTTCAAGTTTGATCTCGGGAAGGACGAGTGCGCGAGGTTGCGAGATTCCGGGCCATCGGCCTCTCGGCACTTCGGGTCTTGGAGGTTTAGAACTCGAATGTACAGAGATGCTAGTCGCGAGTCACGATAGCGCGAGGTCCCGACATACCGAGAGAAATTCAACGTTGACCAGAAACATCGGGTCTCGAAAATCCGAGAGTCCAGTTCCCCGTTGTGGAACTCGCGAAGTCGCGAGAGCCGATCCTTCATTAACTAAGGAAGGGAGGATCGTCGGAAGTAACTGTGGGTAAAGAACTCCCGGGGGAGTTGGAAGAGCCTTGACTCTTCGGGCCGTGGAGAAAGAGAAGGTCCTGGTGGGGCGACCGTGCCTGTGAGGGGCAGATTGCTAGCA
>JZKD02S1771503.1:93419-106497 GCA_000966675.3 Picea glauca
ACTTGATGGATTGCCTAAGTGGGGCAAATTATTTTTCGAAGATAGACCTCAAGAGCGGATACCATCAGATCCGGATGAGAGAGGGAGATGAATGGAAAACAACATTCAAAACAAATGAGGGTTTGTATGAATGGCTGGTCATGTCGTTTGGCTTGACAAATGCACCAAGCACTTTTATGAGGCTGATGAACGAAGTCCTACGGGAATTCATTGGCAAATTTGTGGTGTACCTGGATGATATACTGATTTTCAGTAAAACCAGGGAAGAACACTTAAGGCATTTGGCCATAGTGATGAGAAGGTTACAGCAGGAGAAGCTGCTGATAAATATGAAAAAATGCTCGTTCATGCAGACGGAACTCATATATCTGGGGTTCGTTATTTCGGCAAATGAATTGAAGATGGATCCTGAGAAGGTAGAGGTGATCAGGAATTGGCCATCGCCGAGGAATGTTTTCGAGGTGAGGAGCTTTCACGGTTTGGAAAGCTTCTACAGGAAATTTATTCGGAATTTCAGTGGAATCAGTGTCGCAATGATGGACACTGTGAGGAAGCGGCATAAAATTTTTCAGTGGACAGCCGAGGCTGAAAAGAGCTTCAATCTGTTGAAGCGGAAGATAACCGAGCAGCCAATTCTGGTGCTGCCGAATTTTTAGAAAACCTTCCAGATGAAGTGTGACGCCAGCGGGTATGCTGTTGGAGGGGTTTTGAGTCAGGATGACAGGCCTGTGGCATATTACAGCGAGAAGATGGATGATGCGAAGTTGAAATACTCCACGTACGACAAAGAATTCTATGCCATTATCCAGGCATTGAAAAAGTGGAGGCATTATCTTATCCCCAAGGAGTTTGTTCTCTACAGTGATAATCACGCATTGCAGTTCGTGAGTCAGCAAGAGAAGTTGAATCGGAAGCATGCGAAGTGGGTAGAGTACATGCAGAATTTCACATTCGTGAACAAGCACATTTCAGGGACTGCGAACAAGGTAGCTAACGCCTTGAGCAGGAAGTGCTTGTTGTTGCAGGAGTTCAGGGTCAAAACACTGGGTTTTGAGAACCTGAAGGATATGTATGCAGGTGACGCAGATTTTGGCGAGGCATACGAGGCAGTTGAGAATCCAGTTCTCAAGGATAGGAGTCAGTGGATTGACTACCTGATCCAGGATGGATTGCTTTTCAAAGGTAACCAATTGTTCCCTCCGGATTTCTCTATGAGAGAGAATTTGGTGAAAGAAAAACATAGCGGTGGACTAGCAGGTCATTTCGGGCATGACAAAATATTCGCCAAGATGAGCGAATCGTATTTTTGGCCGGGCATGCGAGCAGATGTGAAGCGGTTTGTTGACAGGTGTCGGATATGTCAACACGCGAAGGGTAGAAAGCAGAACACAGGTTTCTATCAACCGTTGCCCATACCCGAGAGGCCATGGGAGGCAATTAGTATGGATTTTGTTCTGGGGTTACCGAGAAATCAGTGAGGCGTGGATTCCGTCTTTGTTGTGGTGGACAGGTTCTCGAAGATGGCACATTTCATACCGTGTCATAAGACAAGCGATGCCACACACATCGCAAATTTGTTTTTCAAAGAGATCGTGCGATTGCATGGATTTCCGAGAAGCATAGTCTCGGACAGGGATACGAAGTTCATAGGTCATTTTTGGAGGACGCTATGGAAGAAGATGGGGACTGACTTGGCATTCAGTTCTTCATACCATCCGCAGACAGATGGTCAGACAGAAGTGGTCAACAGAAGCTTGGGGGATCTGTTGAGAAGCCTGGTGACGGAGCATCACACCAGTTGGGATCAAATCCTACCACAGGCGGAATTTGCGTACAACGATTCGGTGAATCGGAGTACAGGTAAAAGCCCATTTCAGATCTTGTATGGAACACAACCGAGAGGAGTATCTGAGCTCAGGGAGTCAGAACAGGCTGAGACTAGCAGCGCAAGGGCTGAACAATTCGCTGAGGCAATGCAGGAACTTCACACAGAGGTGAAGCAGCGACTACAGAAGACGAATCAAGAGTACAAGTGCAGAGCCGACCAGAGAAAAAGACAGCTTCAGTTTGAAGTTGGAGACATGGTTCTGGCACACTTAAGAAAGGAGAGGTTCCCAAGGGGAACATACAATAAGATCAAGATGAAGAAAATCGGGCCATGCAGAATTCTGAGGAAATTCGGCGAGAATGCATATGAGCTTGAGTTGCCCGAGGGCATCGGGATATCTCCGATTTTCAATATTTCGGATTTATACCCCTACAGGACGGAAGGAACAAGCACTGGAACAAAGGAACTAGTGGTCTAGTGGCAGAAGCAATTTCCCATTGCACAAAAGCCTGAGATGGAGTGCATACTGGATAAGTGAGCAAGTACGAAAACCAGGAGAAAGCAATATTTTGAGTACCTGGTGAAGTGGAAGAATCACCCAGTGGAGGATGCCAGCTGGGAAACCGAGGCGGTCATACAGAAACACGGGCACACTGTGTTAGGAGCTCATGGACAGGAGCCCATGAAATCTTTTAAGCGGAGGAGTATGATGCAGGAGCATCCGCAATACATCATACGAACCAGCGCGTGGAGGCAAAGGAACAGCTGGATAGCGCCAGCATTCAAATTTTGAAACATTGTAATATGGTTGTGCCAAACATTAATACTTTGATGTGATGAAGCGCACTTTGTATATGTAACGGACCTTGAGCGGATAAGCTCTCGTCCTTAGGCAGCTGAGGCATTTACTTAGATTTAATGCAAGTAGATAGAAATTTATTATAGATTAGACAGTTTTAGCTTTCGAGAGGGAAACGGAGTATAGACACCCTCCCTTGTATCATTGTATTATTATCAAGCATTATCATTTGGAAGAGCAAGAAGAGAGAGCAGAGCAGAGAGCTGGTGAAGAACTTCCATGTACAGATATTGAGTTAATAGGAAAAGCCCTGATTCAATTCCATGGATATGTTTGAGCTCTGTGTGCTGTTGATATTATGCTTATGCATGTTTGATTCCTTTTATGCTTATCTGTTATATGCTGCATATGTGATTGCGTATCAGGTTCGTAACCTGAGGGAATGAGCTTCAATTGTTTTTCTGCTTAGGCCAGGAGATTCCTGCATCGAGTGCAGTTGAATACCTCTGCATAGAGTGCGTCGAGGAGGCTAAGTAGTTAAACTTTTGTTCTCTTTTGCCCAGATTTGTGTTGAGTTGTTCGAGCCTTGCAGGTGAGTGCAGGTTGGACGTAGAGTCTCAGTAGCAAGTCTGAGAAGAAAAGGGGATCTGTTGCGAATGTGAATGCACAGGACCCAGAAGAACTTCAACACTTTGAGAGTGGTTGAAGGTTGAAGAGAGCGCAGAGTGCGTGAAAGTTCTCTGAAGGGGTCAGAGGAACAAAGCTCAGGAGGGATAACTCCTTGTTCACTGTGGAAGTAGAACCGGGTGGAGTTCACACGGGACAAAGGTGGTGAACAGAGGAACTCTTCAAGAGGAAGAGAATCGATGACTCGACTTGTCGTGGAGAAATCACGAAGATCGTGACCTGACTTGTGAGTCATATGTATCGGAAGCTCGCGATGGAGGATGCATGTTTCTCGTAGCGCGAGGTCACGAGAACGTGAAATACGACGTTCTGGAATGCCTTGCATGGGGTATGTTGAAATCGGAGGAGGTGACCGGTGATCACGGGATGTCAGATCTCGAGAGCTGGAGGCTTCAAGTTTGATCTCGGGAAGGACGAGTGCGCGAGGTTGCGAGATTCCGGGCCATCGGCCTCTCGGCACTTCGGGTCTTGGAGGTTTAGAACTCGAATGTACAGAGATGCTAGTCGCGAGTCACGATAGCGCGAGGTCCCGACATACCGAGAGAAATTCAACGTTGACCAGAAACATCGGGTCTCGAAAATCCGAGAGTCCAGTTCCCCGTTGTGGAACTCGCGAAGTCGCGAGAGCCGATCCTTCATTAACTAAGGAAGGGAGGATCGTCGGAAGTAACTGTGGGTAAAGAACTCCCGGGGGAGTTGGAAGAGCCTTGACTCTTCGGGCCGTGGAGAAAGAGAAGGTCCTGGTGGGGCGACCGTGCCTGTGAGGGGCAGATTGCTAGCACTGACTCTGAATATGAATCATCTGAGTCCTATGAATCGAAACTCTCGTCTAAAGAAGAATTGGCATGTGCATTCTCATCATATCAGACAGGTGGAATAATAAAGGTGTCTTCATGCGGCTATTGAGGTACATGTGAGACACTTTCCTTGAATTGGACATTATTCTCAATCATGAGACGATCCAAGGAAATATCAATAAGCCTATATCCCTTCACATCGTCAACATATCCAACAAAAATACACTCAATGCTCTCTGGATCAAGTTCCTACCTCTTTTCAGAGGCAATCCAGGCCCATGCATGCGAACCAAAAATGCGAAAGTTGGTCACTTCTGGTTTGAGGACGCTCCAAGCCTTGTAGGAGGTATTATCCATGACATATCTATGGGGATATCTATTTTGTATGTATTTTTCACAATTAAGTTCTTTGGCCCATAGTCTCGGTGGTAGTGACTTCGCATGCAACATGTAAGATGCCATCTCCTTTAGAGATATGTTTTTCCGCTCACCAACTTCGTTTTGTTGTGGAGTATAGGGAACTGTATGTTGCAACTGAATACTTGCCTCATGGTGATGATCATGGATATCATGATTGACATACTCTTCCCCTTTATCAGTTCAGAGGAATTTGATCTTCTTTCTGAACTGTGTTTGAACCAAGCCTTTGAAATCTTCGAGGTGTTGAAAGACCTCAAATCTTTTCCTGAGAAAGTAGATCCATGTAGAACGTGAGAAACCATCAACAAAAATGAGAAAAAAAGTTTCTTTTATGATGAATGGATGCGGAAAAGGACCCATAAGGTCGTTGTGTATCATATATAAAGGTGCAAAATCTCTCTGAGACTTTCCTTTGGCAAATTTCTCTTGATGTTGTTTTATGAGAACACATCCCTCACATACTCCCTTGGAGAAATGGATTTTTGGTAGACCATCAACAAATATTTTCTTGCTATGTTGTTGCATGTATGAAATTCAAATGTCCAATCCTTTCGTGCCATATCCTACTACGTTCATCATATTGAGTAAGCACTAAAGAAAAATTAGGTTCAATGAATTCAAAAAATGTATACAATCTAGATTGATGATTAACCTCACTGGTAGAAAACCTGGAGTTGGTTTGCATGTCATAGATGTCCACAAAATTTGGTGTGAATATGACTTTCTT
This sequence comes from Picea glauca, assembly GCA_000966675.3. Classification (NCBI taxonomy): domain Eukaryota; kingdom Viridiplantae; phylum Streptophyta; class Pinopsida; order Pinales; family Pinaceae; genus Picea; species Picea glauca. The sequence goes on from JZKD02S1771503.1 coordinate 98,678, forward strand.
TCAAGTGCCGAAATTTTTCATCTGATACATGGAGTGAAGGTTGATGGAAAGTTTGCGAACATGAAACACATTCTCGAAGCTTTCGTTGGTGAGTTCAATCCTTCCTTTGTTGGTGACTTCGATAAAAGATTTATCCCCCATCATAATCAGAGTACCTTTGCATGCATCCAATGAAGAATATATTTCTTTTGAGGCAGCCATGTGGTGTGATTCTCCTAAATCTACGATCCAAGCGTCGAGAGAGGAGTTGATGGAAATCAAGGCATGTATAGAATTGCCTTTCTTGGGATTCAAATCTTCTACCTTCTTCTTCTTGGCACCCTCGCGGATGCGATATCCAAGGTTGTTTTGCTGAAGTATTTGAGACATTAGATCTATTTTTTTTTGCATGCATGTGGATTCTAGATGGAATTCTTTGTGACAGTTCGTGCATTTCTCCCTTTTTCTTCCCTTTCCCCCTTTGGATATGGAGACATCGATGAAGGGTTTTGTGTACCCTTCCTTATTCGGATGTGCATGCGATTTCATTTTGTCTTTATATTTAGATTTATGATATTGGTGGTTGCCATCTTTCATAGTAAGTGCATGTGCCTTTGGGCCTTTGATTTTTCCCATGTTGATGAGCTTGGTTTGCTCTTGTGTCAGGGATTCAATAAAGTCCTCAAGAGAAGGCATATTCCAGGTGGCTCCATAGGCGAATCTTACAGAATGGAATGTGGATACGAATACAAAGAATTTGGGACTAAGTTTGGAGAGAATAGTGAGAACCATTTGTTTCTCCTCCTTATATCTATCAACCCCGCAAGCTTTGAGTTGCGACATTAAATCCTTGAATTTTGTAAGGAAATCTTGGATATTGTCGAATATTTTTTGATAGAATGTGAGACATTCCACCTCCAGCATGTGTCCCCTCATCTCATACCATTTTCCAAAGAGCCCTTCCAAGGTGGTCCAGGATTCATTAGGATTCTTACAGGAAGATATGTGAAAAAGGAGATCGGGAGAAATGAGACTGCAAATCATTCTGAGTGCTTCATCCATCTGATTTAAGTACTTGAATTTTTCTATGGATGATGTTAGTTTTGTATCTATATTCAAGGTTAACCTGTACAATCCTCTAGTTCAGATATGAATCATTAATCTCTCCTTCCATGCAAAGTAGTTGTAAGGTGTAAGAATGAATTCTTTTTGGGAATCCATCTTTTCGCTGTCTTCAATCTTTTGTACCTACAAAAAGAATTGGCGTATCTTTTTATTAGTATTCCATCGGCTCTGATAACATGTAAATGTGTTGAACCTGCACAAAATAGATCTATCTAGAAAATACTATAAAAATTTGTAGAGAGAAATTAAGAAAGAAGAAGAAGGAGGGAAAAAATGGAAGAATTCAAATTAACCATAATGAATAATGAATAATTTACACATGATATACTATGTATAACTCAACCAATGTGAACTGGAGGAGAACCAATGCACCATAGTGGTGTTCTAAAGTGATTTGGAAACACATCAATAGTTACGGGAGTGAACTACCACCTAGTCTAGTCTCTCAGGCAGTTATGGGAGTGAACTGCCACCTAGCTGAGTTAACTAGTCAAATAGTCTTCAGTTAACTGACTGAACAGAGAGTAGTGAGGAGTAGATCAAAGAATCAATTGTAATGCGCTAGTTTGGTGATGATCCCAAGGCAAGTGCACATTAGTATGGTGATGATCCCAATGTTGCATGGTGACAAAACCAATGCAACATCTAAACTCAACTCAACTAGTCAAACTGAAGTGTCAACTGAAAGAGAATATTCTCCAGGTGGAATATTCTCCCCTAAAATATAGGAGACTAGATAATGACTAATTATGACCAATAAACAAGGAAAAATCTTAGGAAAAAGAAATCCTAGGTGTCTGTGAAGTAACTCCAACACCTATGCCTCTCGAGCTAGCTCTTCCCCTTCCTATTCCATGACTTATAGATGATTGCATGGAAAATGCATTCTCTATTGACATACTTGACATGTTCAATATGTGTTCATAATTAATGGGGGAAACTTGCAGCTCATCTAGGCTGAACTGACTCAATTCTTTTTTCTCTTCTAAACTCACAACAAGGGTATCAAATTTAGGAGGAAGACTCCTAAGTAACTTCTCAACAATTTTTTTGTCTTCTATGGTTTCACCATGAGACTTAATCTGATTTATCATTCCAATTACATGGGTGTGGAATGAATCTATTTTATCGGTATCTTTCATTGAGAGAGTTTCAAAATCTCTTCTAAGAATTTGCATTTTTTAAGGCTTTACTTCGTCCATACCCTTATAAGAGGTTTGTAATATGTCCCATGCTTCCTTGGCTTTCTTTGATGATGTAAATATTGGAAGTATGCTTCCATGCATGACTTGATGTATGTAAAACAACGTCTTTCCATCCTTCTTTATTTGATCTTTCAAGAAATCTTTCTTAGCTTGTGTGAGGGAATTGTATGTTGCCTGATCTACTAGTTCTACATAGCCATTCTTGACTACATCACATACATCTTGACCTCATAAAAGTTCCTTCATGATCAAGGACCATATCTCATAATTATTTCCTATAAAAGTGGGAGGTTGGAGATTTGAGGTAGAAGCCCTTTTTCACTTTTCAACGGAGTTTATTCTCTTGAACTTGTTTCGATAGAACCTGCTCTGATACCAGATATCGAAATATGTCGATGCCAGTGGGATGACAGTGTGCACAATGTGATCTGCATGATACAGTTTCATATACTACACACCAAACAAGCTACGTGATAGAGTTCCCAAGACCACCACATAGTGAACAGATTTCCTAGTTTGTTATGCACTGTGAATACACACACTTAATGAAATGATTTATCAATTTGGAATAAGACAGTGTCTTAATTAGCACATGAACTCAGAAATCAGACAAAAACTTGTCAATACACAAATTTTTTTATATTAATGAACTTCGACGCAGTGCACACGGTTACATTATACAATACTAAGATGAGCTTCAGCTCCAATGAGTTCTTTTACTGACTTCACAGACACATATTTTGTGATTAGAGTTCTTACAATCCTCAACTACTATCGGTTCTCGGTTATTCTCTCTACCTCTCTTTTTTTCTCTGCATCAACTGCTTCTCTTCAACATCATCTGCTAACTAAATGACTCAGACTTATATAGACTTCGACTGTGAATTTATAGAGAACCTAAGAGTGACTAAACATTAAAGACTACCATTAATATGACTTACTCTTCAACCACTTAATTAAACCCGAGAAGATAGAGATCGACTCCATTTATAGCTTCCTACTTGTCGAATAACTTTTGAGTAAATTAACTACTTTGCACTTGCAGTCTGTTAGATTGTCTGACTGACAATTTGACTATTGACATATCGATTGACATACAAATTGGCGGAGATGTAAATATCTCACTGATTTGTAATTACAATTTCCAATAAGGACGCAAAGAAAATGAAACAATACGTGTTTTCAAAGTACAAGGTTTTGTTGGTCAGAGAAGTATAAAAGACATTTAGAGATCTTGTGCCTTATCCAATGGAGAATAACAAACAATTTTGTATGTGGTGTTGCTTGCTGGTGTTTGCATTCAGTGTGATCAGATTGAATCTAGAAATTGAATATTGGTGCTTGTATCATCAATAGAGAAGAATTGAACGATGCTCAACAATAGAGAAGAATTGAACGGTGCTGGAAAATATATATTGCTCATCTTTCAATCCTGAGTGGAGGAGATCATCAATTTTTTGTGCACAAAGCTTCTTCTACTGGTAGATCTGTCTAGAAATCATAACAACAAGCTTTTTTTATAGGATTTTGGGAATGTTATTGTGATTTTATTTAGTTAGTAAAATTTTTAGAATGTAGAACCAATTAATTGAACATAATAACATTTAAATTAGTGGTTATGGACATTCTTGGGTGCCAAGAGAAGACAAAACTAGTTTGAGTATGTTTACAAGTCTGTTATATGATGACGGGTCTTGTTGTGCTTTGGGATTCAAGAGCATCGGTTACACGTTACTTTTTTATGAGATATTTGTATGCCAAGTTGTTTGATCAACTTTTGAACACATTTAGTATCTAGACAACCTTCCTAACAACTAACGGATAACACCATCACACAATTCTCTAGTCGAGAAACTACTCCTTCCTCTCCTTCCTATTGCCGAAGTTTCACCTTGGATGAGCGAAGGTTTCCTCTATGCTACATAGAGTTAATGAGTTTAGTAAAAAAATTGATAATGTATATATATATTTTTTTTTTCCTTAGAAGTTTATCTCAAAACATAAATTAAAATTGATTTATACCAATATAAACCAACAAAATATAGTTGGAATTCTTTGAGAATTCAAAAAATTGTTGTAAGTATAATTTTCCAAACTCATAACTCATAAAAAAAAGTCTAAAATAAAATAGTACAAAGTTGTAGAGAGCATAGTCTACTCGAAATTGTTGTGTTCCAAAAGTGGACTTGGGAAGGGTTTTAAATAAATTGACTTACAGAGTGTAGTAAAGAGAATTCACTATATGATCTTCAACTTCCAAGACACAACTGTTGTTGCTTGGGGCTTAGAGAATTCAGTATTTGATCCTCAATTTTTTATCGTCAATTTTTGTGGTTTCAATAAATAGAATATGCACGAATGCATTAACTCCAAAAAAGTAGGATTGTATTGTAGAAAAAACATAACAATTTTTTCTTTCAATTGACTTGGCACATGAAAAATTCTTGCATTTTTTATTTGATAATATATAGGGGAAAAGAACTAATAAAAGAAAAAACTTATAAAAACAACAAAAGGATAAAAAATAAATCATATTAAGGAAATTTTCCAATCCATAAAAACAATGAAAAATAAAACATATTAGAAATTTTCGCTAACTCTTGAGTTGAAAAAATATGAATTAATTTTCATTTCAAATTTGATAAATAATTTTTTGTTTTAATTTTCATTTGTATGGAAAATAAATTTAAACCCTTCTATGAAGTGCTAAAATGCTTCTATGAAAGTAGTAGGAAACTAAATTGCTTTGCATGGATGACCAAGGCATCATCAATCTAGATGAGCATGAAACCTACATAATATCTAATATGTCATTTTTATTATCTAAAAAGTTATGCACTAAGTCAATCATTGACTTAAACTTAGTGAATAGGGGATAATACTTGCTATCCACAAATTACTTTCCACAAGTTGCTTTTCTAAAGGGCCAAAATCTTCCACTGATTTGACACTTGCAATAAGAATATGTCAATTTGACACTTGCAATAAGAATATGTGTAGGTCATGCAATCCGCAGTCATATGGGCTACTAGTGATTTTCAAAATGTAAGAGACCTGGCCTGTATTCCTCTAGAATGACACAAACGGAAATCGTTAGGATAAAAGTCAGCAGAGAAGGGACTCGGGACCAACGTAGATAAGGGACAATACGCCTAATGGGGATAGGCACTGGACAAAAGAGTCGTTCAAGCTGCAGAGTTTATTACAGTCGGATGTTTTCATGGACTTTGACCATCACGCGTGCGTGTTTATTGAAAATTTGATGACAACCATTTAACCCTGTGGAATGATACAAACGGAAACCGTTAAGATAAAAGTCCGCATAGAAGGGTCTTGGTACCAACGCAGGTAGCGACAGAACGCCTGAAGGTGATAGGCGTTCGACGAAAAAATCGTTCAAACTACAGAGTTTTGATAGTTGTGAAATCTAACATGAACATCAAACATCATAATTTCTGAGTTATAGTTTTTCTGGAATAATAATACTAAAAAGATTAATACGTTATAGTTTTGTGGAATAATAATACTAAAATTATTCCATAATAATACTAAAAAGATTATTAATTTGTTAAATATATAAATATATATTTAGTATCATATGGAACATATATTAATATAATTATTAGATATATTAATATTATTATTGCTAGCTGTAAAATATAATTTGTAAACATAGATAATAATAATACTATATAATTTAGTATTAATAGTATTTAAGTGCTTAATTTTAACAATCCCTGACAAAAACCTACCAAAAATTAAAATCTATAACCTTTCTCTTTTTGGTGTATATATAAATTTGTATATTTATAATGACTTTTTGCTTAAACATAATCACGACTTTCGCCACCAGAGACCCAGATTCCAGCGTCTCCACGGGAATGATCTGCCCTAATAAGCTCTCTAATGATCTGCCCTAATAAGCTCAAGAAAACAAAAATGTACTGCAAACTTCTGAAAAGGTGCAACAAATCACTTGTAGAGAGAACAAAAGACTCCAGAAAGAGCTGCACGAGAATTTAGAGTCCTAAAATTGGGGTGTAGTCTCACCGTGTGCTCCTCCTGTGAAAAAGTTTCAGCCACTAATAACACTGGTGCTTTCAGAGAAAATGAAAGCGATCTTTCGACGAAGCGTTTATCAACAATGAATGGTTGGGTCTAGGCCGATGTTTGAGTTCGCTCAAATAGGATTCGTAAACGCTTTAATGGGTTGCTCTTTTCCTTATTCATGTTTATTTGAACCTAAATGACGGACAATGTATTAGTTAATTTAATCAGATATATTTTCCAAACAAGTGAGCTAATATATGGCCTTCAAGAATTTGCATTTACTATAAAATTTCCTTTGCATTAATTTATTTAATGAGATATAGCTTCTCAACAAAGGAACTAATATATTCACATCTACTATCTACTATGAAATCTAAAATGTTTTTATTAGTTTACATTTCATAACTAAACTAATTTTAGAAGTTTAATAAAAGTGATTAATATATATTGGAAAATGATGTTTATCGGCCTATATCAAACACATTAATTAATGTGGTTGTGCTAGTTGTATTACTTTAAATATAATTTTGAAGACATGTGGGGTCTAAAAATCCAGAATTAAAACTTCTACACTTCCTTCAAAGTTAAAGGAAGGACTGAAGACTCGATGACTTTCAAATATGGAATGAAGATTTATATATTTTAACTTGGAGCTTAGAATCTAAATTTTTTATTCATAGATATTGTGAATAACTATGTGAAATTTTTTTTTTTTCTAACAATGGTATGCTATTTTTCTAAAAAAATATAAGGTATATGTATTTGATCATGTAGGTGTTGAGTACTTTAATGATGAAATTTCATTCCAAAAACTTGCATAATTGTAGAGAACCCATTCCTCTAGTGCAGTGTATTTTTTGGAAATTTATAATAGTAGCATTAATTTTTTTTTTTTTTAATTATGAAACTCAATATATCGTTGAAATTACAAAGCTTTTTGTTCATGCAGTCTAAGAGGGTATTCACATGATCAAAATAATTTATTTATTTTTATATCATAGATATGAGTTGAGTCTTCTAGTGTGGCACACACCTCATTTTAGAAATGGTTAAGTTGACAAAAAGTTATAGAAAAAATAAAAGAGGTATGTATTCTATGATTTTGATATATTCAAAGAAAAAAATAGATTAAAAGTAGTAAAAATATTAATTATATATATATATATATATATATATCTATATAGTATCCTCAACAAACGTATAAAAAATAACATAAAACACATATAGAGAGAGAGGTATCCGCAAAAATAAAAGTTTTTATCTATTTGTAGACCACACCTCTAGGTTTTTCATCCCGAACCTAAATCCAAGGAAACCAAGTCAGCATCCACATACAATAAATTTGACAATCTCGGCTAAAACAATTTGACTTCAAAATAATGTGCACATGCTCTCTGGGAGCATGCATGCATTAATAAGAGTGTGAACATGCTATAGGAACGTGCATGCATTCCAGGAATT
>JZKD02S1771514.1:15174-26264 GCA_000966675.3 Picea glauca
CATATTCTTGAGCTTATACTTCCTAACCCTAGCCATCATTAAACTATATTAATGAACATTCAGTGAAGTACTATTGAATTATGTTTGTATGGAGTTAATATTATGTTACATGTTCAGGATGTCTGTGCAATGGAGAATGACTACATTTGTGCATAATTCTAGATGAGATTCTTTAGCAGAGGTTCACATGGATCTCAAAGAGGATAGGGGAGAGGAGGAAAGATAAAGGTATGTTATAGATTTGAGAGTTTTCAACACCTAATTATTTTTCACATCCATACTTATTTTTTCATGGGCTTAATAATTTTTTTGATTGCAGGAATTTCTTGAAAAGTGACAGATAAAGGCAAAGTGAGATTGAAAATGGTCTTCCCTTTTGAGGTTGTTTATTTTTCTGCATTGTTTTCTCTTTTTAGAAGTTTTGAATTTGTTTTAGTGGTACATTATGAAGATTGTAAACTGTGTGCATCATACTACTTGAATTGGTCCAGGTCAGATCATATTATTTTTATTTCTCAACAACTTAGTTTCCCTTGTATGATTTTCTTTACATCTAAGGTTTCTAAATTCTTCCTTGGTCCAAGTTCTTGTAGGAACTTGAAGGAATTATTATGTCCAAGATTGATTTATGGGTCAATCGTGTTGGTTATGTGTTATATTCTTTTCAAAATTGATCCCATGTACTATAAATTGATATGGGAGCCGGGGGGCGGGTGGGGGGCAGAGTCCCCGTTGTAAGGGGGTTTGCAAGAAGATCCCCCCAAAAAAATTGGTGGATTTTTGCATCTGTTTTTGGCAGTTTTTTGGCACATGGTTTTCAACGATGGTTTTCTAATTCCGGTTAAATAATTAGGGTTGTTATTTAATTCAGGTCAATGGATTAGGGGTTTTGGATGTCGTGGGATCCTAGATATATTGTATTGTAAAAAATGAAGAAGGTTGATGAATATAAAAGATTAAAAGTGCAGATCTAAACAGGTTGTTGGTTTTCCTGGTTTGGTTTTCTAGGGTAAAAATATATGTGCAATGTGTGTGTGTGTGCCATTGTATCTTTTCTCTTTTTGTTAAGAATCTTTTTGCAGTAATTTATTGTAGAAAGTTAAAATCTACATTTGGTATCATATTTTTTATTGGCTTTAGGGGGTTTCCTTTGTGGCTAAGGTTTTTTTTTTGGGTCTATGATAAGCCTTGTTACAGTGGGAGATATGTGGTATTGATTCTCCAGGTGAAAAGAAATGGCGAGAAGTTTGAAAATAGAGATCGAGAAATTTAATGGGAAAATTTTTGAGATGTGGAAGCTCGAGATGGAACATATGTTGGTGGACAAAGATTAGTGGATCATTGTGGATCCAGGTACTGCACCTACAGGAACTTCAGCAGAAGACTGGGAAAATTTGGATTGGAAGGTTAAGAGCACAATATGATTATGTCTCTCATATTTAGTATTACCAAATGTGTCAGGGGAATCTACAACCAAGGATTTATCGAATAATGTAATGTACCTAKGGAGGTAATATGGGGGGTAATATGGGAGGTACCCCATAGGAATGGGGTAATGTATTATTAGTGGAGGCCATTCAATGTAAGTTGGACTAGGTCCACCATGGTATTAAATAAGGCCCTGTTAGGGACCTAACCCCTCATGTAGGTAGAATAATATATTTCCATGTGTTATCACTCCAAGAAACTCCTTAGGGTTGTGAACTAAGGATGCTGGGTAACTTAGAAATAATGTGTATATATGCTTGGGACAATGGGGTCTTTAATAATCAATGTAATAGGAAACTCATACATCTAAAGAAACAATGCTTTCAGGAAACAATAATTAGATCAAGTAAATTGAAAGGAGAGGATGAAGAACACTATTCTTGATTGCCAAATACAACGGAATGTAGGGCTTAATGCAAGACAGAGAGAAATCCTTTAATTTCAAGTCTATGAGATCAATAAAGAGATAAGAGTCTTCATGAACTAAAATAAACTGAAACAAAGTACAGAAAGAGGAAGATGGATAATTCTGATATTGAAAAAGAAAGTAAACTGAACTTTATTTCTGCAAATAAGAGTCTATACAGTGGCAAAAATATATCTCCCAGTTTGAACCTTTGTCTCTTAGAAAAGATAGGCATTTATAGCATTTTACAATCAGTTTTACAGATCCTAAAAACTTGGATCTGTATCTTAAAATAACAATTCAAATCTAACTAAACAACTTGATAATAAAGGCTTATAAAATAAACTAGCATTCGAATTGTTTTCAATCTCAAAAATTGACATCTGTATTCTTCAGCTCCTGGAATCTGTGATGTTATGAAACATGGAAAAGGCACATGTCTTGACAGTTGGATTTCTTCAATGTTCATAGTCGATACTTGAGGAAATTTGTTTAGCATGTGGTTCCCAAAAATCCCTCGAATCTCTGATGCAGAGTCCTTTGCAAGCAAGTTGTTATCCCCTTGATACTCTAGAACTTCTTTATAAACTGTGAAAAATGACCTGCTCCGTCCTTGGCTTCAAAAAATGCTTTTTCTTCTTCCAACAGCTAATTCGCCTTATGATTTGCTGGTTAGCTGGTGAAAGCGATGCCTTTCACCAGCTAACTGGTTGTAAAATTACGTTGTGCGCTGGTGAAAGCTCTTCCTTAGCCCAAAATGAAATTTCACCTCCAAAACTGTGATTTCAACAAAAACTCAATGTGTCTCTGCTTTATCCCCTTGCATGTTCACAACAACTTGAGCAAGGACTTGCAAATCTGGGTTTGATTTTTGCTTTTGCTTCAATTTTCTGATTCTCCTTTTAAGGTGCTTTGCTAGCCACAATAGACTGTTGTAATCTTTGGTGATCTTCTGTTTTCTTCTCTTTTCCTTGACACTTTCACGAGCCAACTTTTCAAATGCAGCGCTGGTTTTTGCAAAATTATCGGACAACCTCTTATATCTTTCCTTTATTACCCTCTCTAATACCTCTTGCTGAGCTATCACTTCTTTGAGATGCTTAATCTTCTGTGTTTTCTTCGACTTATTTCTCTTTGATGTTTCCCCTTCCTCGGTATGAGTAAAAGTCTCATAATTATGTGCAAACTCAATTGAATGTTCAGGACTCTTGATGACAGGGCTCTCATCTTCTTTCTCTGGTTTTGAGTCTGTGTAGGGCAGGTTTAATATGTTTGTTCTCTTCTCTGTAGGCTACTCTGTAGTAGTTTCAAAATTCAATCTTTTCTTTGACCTGTGAGATTTCACACCAGAGATTCTATCTTCTGGAGGTCCTGGAAGGGTCCTCCTCTTCCTCGAACTGCTTTGAGGATTCAACTGTTTCTTACCATCTTTCCCCTATTCAATCATGGGCTGAGTTTGAGTTTCAAAGCCCTCCCAAAACAGAAAATGTTTCCAGGTCCTTCCCTTCAGTCTTAAATCCTCCAGAATGATCAATTTAATAAGGCCAAAGTGGCACATAGTGTTCTTCATGCTTAGGGGTTAAGCTCTAATCTTTTTACAGACCTTAGTTAAGCTCTTATGCAAGAAGAAAGGCGGGTTTAGGAGAGTTTTACCTGTGAAATGGTCTAAAAGCTTGAAGTGATACAACATCAGTTTTTCATACCTGCCCTCTGAGGTTATGTAGAGTTGGATTCCCTTAAATAGATCCTGCCACTCATCCTCTAAATGGGAAACTGGCATGCTCTTTTTCCATGCATTATGCCTTAATTCTTCCTTCAAATATGTTCTGAAATTTAAGTTTTTGGTGGCAGTTGTTTTGAACCAACTCTGGTCTGATCTTGGTAGGCTAGTCACTGCAGCGATGGCAGCTTCATCTACAATGATCTCCAAGGACCGAACACAGGCCTTATTCCCATCAAATGTTTTAGCAAAAGCCTCTGTTGTTGACTGATGACAACCATTCTGCAGCCTCTCAACAAATTCAATACAACCTGCATTTGAGAAGTGTTTCTGCACTTCTGGATGCGTCTGTAGGAAAGATAAACTGCCCAACTCTTTTCTCAGTAAAGAACCACTGCGCCTCCTCGCCATCTGCAACTCAAAATCCCAAATGATTATGCACACCCAACACTGCAAACTGTTATTCGGGCCGAGGTCTTGCGCTGGTGAAAGCACTCAGCCCTGTGTTTCAACATTAACAACTTAACAAACATTTGTGACTGATGCATGTTGGGGAAGCAATGAGCCGATTTGATGTTGTCAACCAGGTAGTATAGCTCCTATACCTACGATAATGGATTCAAATTTGCCATTTCTGATGCCATGATTGTGAAGCATGCGTTACTGAACACGATCCGATTTGTAATCCGATTTGGACGTGGAACTCGAGTTTCCATGATTATCCACTTTCACCAGCGCATCATTCTTGATTGCATGACGTGGGTTGATCGTATCATCACTTGATTTTTTAAAACGTGGATAAAACGCACGTGATTCCCACTTTCACCAGCTAATAACCCATGAGAAGCGCTCCTCGTCTATTGGAAATCCCCACTTTCACCAGCACACAACCCGTGAGAAATTATCCTAAGCTGTTGAAACTCACCACTTTCACCAGCTAACTATCACTTTTAAAATGCACGTTAGCTGTTGAAATCATTTTATGAAAATTTTAAAGAGAAGACCTTTATGGGTCGTCTTATTTCTAAGACAAAAATCAAAACCTAAGCCTTACTGCTAGAAAAACTCAAAACCAAACTTGAGAACGCTATCAATAGCTATGTTATCAACCACAAAATGCAACCATAGTGACGGGTTCATTTTGGGAGCTAACATTTGGCTCCAACTAGGATGGGCATCTCCCTATGAAGTGACCAAGAACCTAGCTAGACTCAGTAGCCTTTATTACAAAATTAAAAAAAAATCTGAAAAGTAGTTTTGGTGGTACCATTGGGCATGGAGTTATTCAAGTGACAGAAATAAAGAAAACATAACTGAAAAAGAATATGTACAAGTAGAACAAGGCTTCAAAGAAATCCTTATGAGAAATAGATCTTTAGGAAGCGCCCGTTGCAAGGGCCACCTGCTACTTCCTCGCCTGAAAGAGTTTGGAGAACAAAGGTATTGTTCTGCTGCACCGCTGTTATGACAAAAGGACCTATCCAAAGAGCCTCAAATTTATCGTGTTTCCCCTTCTCTTGCCTTGCTGCATCCCACTTTAAGACTATATCCCCTGTTTTGAAGACATTTGATTTGACTTTCTTGTCGAAAGTCTCTTTGATTCTTTCTTGATGCAATTCTGTTTTTTCCAAGAGCTGCTCTCTATCTTGATGTAGCTCTACCAAATTATGAATTCTTCGGGTCAAATCACTTGGTTCAGAATCAGTTTCTTGTAAAAACTTTGCAACTGGAAGTGCAAGTTGAACAGTAAATATGGCTTCAGTACCATATACCAACTTGAAAGGAGATGTACCAATTGATTTCTTACATGTAACCCTGTCAGCCCACAAAGCAAACTTCAGCTTGGAATCCCAACCTCTGGCATTTTGTTCAAGCAACTTCTTTATAATTCTGACTAAACTCTTGTTGGATGATTCAACTAAGTCATTCCCTTGTGGATAGTAAGTTGTGGAATGTACCAGCTAAATTCCCATCTCTTCACACAATTTCACCAAGTGTTTATCTTTGAATACAGTAGCGTTATCAGTGACTATTCTCTTAGGGAAGCCAAATCTGGCAAATATGTTTTGTTGCAGAAAAATTATGATGACAGTATGATTGGCGTTCCGGGTGGGAATAGCCTCAATCCACTTTGTAAAGTAATCGATGGTGACAAGGATCCACCGGTGCTGAACACTAGAAGGCGGATGAATTTCACCTATGAAGTCCAGGCCCCACTGTTGAAAAGGCCCTGTGACCACTATAGGTTTGAGGGGAAGGGACTTTAGTTGTTGTTTGCCTTCAAATATTTGACACTTGTCACAAGTCCTCACAAAATCACACACATCTGAAAATAAGGATGGCCAGTAGTAACCAGATCTTAAGATTTTATGTGTTGTGCTTTTCCAATAGTGATGTCCCCCGCATTCACTATTATGGAATTCAATCATGACCTTAGCTTCTTCTTATTGGTTTATGCACCTCAACAATAAATCTATTGGATTTTTCCAGAACAATAAGTTGCCATTGATGCAGAAATTTTCAGCTTTTAGCTTCAAAGCCCTTCCTTGTGTTCTTGTCAAATATGATGGGACTGATAAAGTTTGCAGAAAATAAATAATGTTATTGTACTATTTACAATCAGCTAGATGAGCTAAGACCTGCATTTCTTCACTTTCCTTATCCTCTGAAGACTGAACGTTATCTGCATTAATACTTACCAAATTTATTTCGAGCAGCCTACAATTTTCTTCTGCTAGAAGTTTGGCAAGGCCCTGACCCTTCACAAGTTTTGTTGGTTTAATTTCGACATCAAATTCAATCAATTTTTCTATCCACTTACTCCTTTTTCCATCTATGTTGGGTTGTATGAACACATCTTTAATTGAACTAGAGGGAACGAAAGCTATTACCTTTGCCTGAAGGATGTAAACTCTGAAGGCTTTCAATGACTTGATAAGTGCATATGCTTGTTTTTCCAGCAATTCATACTTTACCTCTGCGTCCCTCAAGACCTTACTGAAGAAGGCAACCGGCTGCTCCTGATCATCAACTTTTTTCTGCAAGATACTGTTGCGATTGTATCCCTTGAAGAAAATGAAAAAATGTAAAATACCTTGGAGAAATCGGGGCTGATCAAAACAGGGGTTGTTGTGATGGCTTCCTTGATGGCATTGAATGAGTGTTTGGCTGCTTCAGTCCATTTTACCTTAGAGTCTTTTCTCAACATAGAAGTAATATGCTTTGTGAGTTCTGCAAAGTTTACTATAAACCTTCTAATAAAGTTTATAGTCCCAAGGAAAGACTGAATGTCCTTCTTTGATCTAGGAAGAGACAAATTTTTAATTCCTTCTACCCTCTTTGGGTCAATTTTTACCCCATCAGCTGAAACAATATGCCCAAGTAATTTCCCTTCCTTAAGTGAAAAATTTGATTTTTTTGGATTAAGAGAAATGCCATACCTCCGACATTTTAGAAATGTCCTTTTTAGGTGCTGCAAATGAAGTTCATGGCTGCTTGAGAAAACAGTGATATCATTGAGATATATCAGGACAAATTTATCTTTCTCTCCAACGAAAGAAATGTCCATTTCCCTCTGAAATGTGGCTCCTGCATTCATCAATCCAAAGGGCATTTTCTAATACATAAACGTACCCCATGGAGTGGTAAAAGAAGTCTTTTCTTTATCGTCCAGATGGATAGCAATCTAGTTGTATCTGGAAAACCCATCAATAAAAGACATCACCTTTGATCCTGACACGTTCTGCAGAATATGCTCCATTTTGGGCAGAGGGTAGTTGTCCTTCCTAGAGCACTTATTCAAATTTCTGAAGTCGATGCATAGTTTGATCTCCCCATTCTTCTTCTTGACCGGCACAAGATTCAAAATCCATTCTGAATATCTGAGGGGAATGATGATGTGGGAATCCAATAGTTTTTTAATTTCCCTTTCCATTGTAGGTAGAAAAAAAGGGTTGAAGGATCTAAGCTTCTTCCTGAATGGTTTGGTATCTTTATTCAAGGGAATCTTATGCTGAATTACCTCTGTGTCAAAAGTCTTCAAGTCATCATATTTCCAAGCGAAAATGTCAGCAAACTCCTTTAGAAATTCTCCATAATCATCCCTTTGTTTTTCAGTCAAATGTGAGGCTAAGTTAACATACTTGGGATGTTGTTCACTAGCTACATTGTACTGCAAAACTTCTTAATATTTTTCCCCACTTTCCAATTTGACGGCAACATCATTATTATCGAACAACCTTTCCAACGGGACCAAACCTTTAGGAATTTTGTTGGTGGACAGCTGGACGATTTCATGTGCTGTGATTTTGCTTCTGAATTCTGGCTTCTCAATTTCATTGTCATGTTCATTCTCCTGATCGATCTGTAGATCTGTAAACTCATCTATCACTGCAAGAAATCTAGTGAGTTCAGCATCGTCTTCAAAAACCTTCCAAAATTTTACATTGTCAGGGAGAGAGGGCCTATATTTAAATTGAATTTCGTAAGTTAATTTATGAGGCAAAGGGGGTATGAATGCACAAGCACACACAGCTAATGAATCAACCAATTCATTCATTTCCCTAGGCACATATGAAATTTTAAAATCTGCAAAATCGTGAATTGCCTTCAACACTTCATCTCTGTATGCTTTCAACCTGACATGCTTTACTTGAAAGGACTTATTCACCCGCTGAATAATCAAATCTGCATCTCCGAACACCTGCAATTTTTTAATCTTCCTCTCTTTGGCTGAATTCAGCCCCAAAAGTAGTGCCTCATACTCATCAATATTATTAGTCACTTTAAAATCGAGTTTAAAGGACAAATGAGAAGTTTTCTTAGAAGGGGAAATCAATACCACTCCTGCTCCTGCTAATTCTTTAGTGCAAGCACCATCAAAGAACATAGTCCAAAGATCATCTTCTACTGTTTCTATAGGTTGAAATGTGGTCTAAACTGTGGGCTTTATGAGCAGCAATGTATCAGGTAATGAATCATCAATTTGCAAAATACAAGATCCCATACCTGTGTCAACCAAATAGATAGGATGATTGGATGGATTTTTCTCATCACTGATTACATATGCCAACTGAGATTCCCTGTATAGCCTCCTATTCACTCCTCCAAAGACAGGGATAGTAGCGTAGGAGAGATCCATTTGAAGAGTGCCACCTAGCCTCTTCATCCACGATCTTGATAGTAGACATCCAAATTTAGGGGGTATGTCAGCCACTACTATATCCATCACCATAGTCTTCATGGATGATTGGGTTAAGGTTACAACCAAATCCTTAATCATCCCAATACATTTGACTTTTTGAGATTCAAAAGAGAAAATATCATGATAAGACTTGGTGATCTCCATCCCAAGCTCATCCATGACCGCCTTTGGCATCAAATTGTGCGAAGCACCGGAGTCCAACAAACAGTTATGCAGTGTTTTCTCATGAATATTTAGAGAGATGTAAAAGGGAGGACAACTTTCATCTCTGTCTTCTATCATTTGGCCCAGAGTGATAGTTGGCTTTTCATCATATATGTTGAGGATATCAGCAGAAAGGGATACATATTAGGGATCTAGATTTTTGAGGATATCCCTTTTGAACATTTCATTTTTCATCAGCTCAACTAGAGGAATAGGAATTTTAATTTTTTGTATTTCAGCCTCAAAATTGAATGAATATGGAACTTTATTAGAGGCTTTATCAGAAACCTTTACCTGATTTGAAGGGGCTTCCTGATTTCTTTTTTGTTCAATAGGAGGCTGACTTTCTGGAGTTTGATGCTTGACAGGAGCATCAGTCTTCTTGGGAGGAGCTGATGCTTTCACCTTCGAAGGATTTGCTTGCTGATTTTCTGATGTCTGATCTTTTTGCTTAATAGGGGCTGTGCTCTTTTCAGGAGAGGCTGGTGCATCTTGTTGAGCAGTGTCAGATTTAGATCGGAGGTTATATCTCTTCTTATCTTTTGTTGTGAAAATGCCATCATCAATAAGATTATCTTCTGTTTGTTCAGTCGTCAATGATTCCTCATAGTTGTGTTGTGTTAGATAAGATTTCCCTATCTCTTCTCCAACACAATGAATGCTATCTTCTCCACCTTCTTGATATTCACCCTCGTCTTCATCCATCACAATATTTTGAAGAGGGACCTTTATTCTCTGATCTTCAGTAGGATTCTTTTCTCTTTGCAAGATCTGAGTTGGCTGATTATTTCTTCTGAAGTTGTTGGGATTTTGATTCGGATTCCTGCCCGCAGAATCATAAGTGCCTCTTCCCTTCATAGGCTGCTTATTTTCAATCTTAAGCTTAGATATCTCAGAGGTTAGAGACTCTATCATCTTATCCATTTTATCAAGTTTTAGATCAGCACTTGATGAAGATGAAGCCTCATTCTTTGGTCTTCTCCTATCAGAATCTCCTTTCTGCTTCTGGGAGGCTAGAATATTTGATTCCACCTCAAGGGAAACATCTTGCATGAGAGATAATGTTGGTGACCTCCTTTCTCTCAACAGTAAATGGAAATCTAAGTCAAAAGCATCAGAATATGTGATCTTGGCAGAAGCATCTGACGATTTTATCTCAGCTGGTATTTTGCCATACATCCGGTTAAATCTTTTAGTGAAATCAGAGACTGACTCACTACTTTGTTTCCTCAGATTTCCGAATTCTGTGATGTAGTAGACAAAATCTATTCTGTCACCCCAATGTTTCAGAAATGTCTCATCCAATTGCTCAATTCCAACAATGGAAACAACAGGGAGTTCTTTGAACCATTTCCTAGCATGACCATCTAGGCTTTGGACAAAGACTCGTGTCCAAACATCTTTTTCTTCAATATTAAGGTTTTCAGCATAACTATAAAAATCCTCAATATGTTCTTCAGCAGACACATCACCTTCGCCTGTGAATTTGGGCATATAATTCTGATAGTCTCCCGTTGGCATGGCTGATACTGGGTTTGGCAATATGAGTGGTGCATACCTAGCAGCTAGGATTATTTGCATCTTAGTCAAAGGAGGTGGTGCAGCCATGACTATCAAGGGTGGGGAAAATGATGGTTTCTTTTTCAAGTCTTCAACACTGAGGGAATGTGAAAAAGGTGAATCTTCTAATGGGAAAGAGGTCTGATAAGAGGCTCTGTAAAAAATTGCAAGTTGTCCAGCTAAATTTTCTTCACCTTTAGCAGATAGCTCTTGGAGGAGATGTTCAACAACAAGGAGGCTAGTATAAATGTTCAAATGATCTTCTTGTTGCTGAGAATGAAAAGACTTAAGGGTGTTGGGTATGTGTTATATTCTTTGCACGAGTAGTAGTGTCACCGACATATTTTTTTTTGGTTCGACATATTTTCTCCGATTTCGAGCCGACATATTATCACCAGGCCGACATATTTCCGGGACCACATGATATTAGGTGGTTTTCGGCACATGGTTTTTTGCCGATGGTTTTCTATTTCCGGTTAAGGAATTAGGGTTTTGGACTAATCCAGGTC
>JZKD02S1771515.1:0-20247 GCA_000966675.3 Picea glauca
GAGATAATGTTGGTGACCTCCTTTCTCTCAACAGTAAACATAAATCTGAGTCAAAAGCATCAGAATATGTGATCTTGGCAGAAGCATATGACGGTTTTATCTCAGCTGGTATTTTTCCATACATCCGGTTAAATCTCTTAGTTAAATCAGAGACTGATTCACTACTTTGTTTCCTCAGGTTTCTGAATTTTGTGATGTAGTAGACAAAATCTCTTCTGTCACCCCAATGTTTCAGAAATGTCTCATCCAATTGCTCGATTCCAGCAATGGAACCAGCAGGGAGTTCTTTGAACCATTTCCTAGCATGGCCATCTAGGCTTTGGACAAAGACTCGTGTCCAAACATCTTCTTCTTCAATATTAAGGTTTTCAGCATAACTGTAAAAAGCCTCAATATGTTCTTCAGCAGACACATCGCCTTCGCCTATGAATTTGGGCATATACTTTTGATAGTCTCCCGTTGGCATGGCTGATATTGGGTTTGGCAATATGAGTGGTGCATACCTAGCAGCTAGGATTTGTTGCATCTTAGTCAAAGGAGGTGGTGCAGCCATGGCTATCAAGGGTGAGAAAAAATATGGTTTCTTTTTCAAGTCTTCGACACTGGAGGAGTGTGAAAGAGGTGAATCTTCTAATGGGAAAGAGGTCTGATAAGAGGCTCTGTAAAAATTTGCAAGCTATCCAGCCAAATTTTCTTCACCTTTAGCAGATAGCTCTTGGAGGAGATGTTCAACAGCAAGGAGGCTAGTTTAAATGTTCAAATGATCTTCTTGTTGCTGAGAATGAAAAGACTCAAGGCAAGAAGAATTGTGGCTTCTTTCTAAAGTCTTGGGTATTTTTTCAATCAAATTTAAATCTATCAATTTATCATCATTAGGATTTTTCTGTTGATCAAAAATAATTTGTTCTTCTACAGACTTTACAGTTGTTTTTTCATCAATGCTCTCTGAAAAGAACTCAAATTTTTCTATAGTAGATTTTCCAGAACTGAAAAGAGGATTACCTTCTGTATCTGATTTTGAAGTTTGACCTTGAATTGTCTTTCCTTTTCTGAGAATTAGTTCTGGATTGGACACTGGCGTGACAGGAGATTCTTGAGGATTCATCCTAGTATTGATCCTCTTAGGAGCCAGGATGAACTTGTGGAGTCGCCAGATAGATAATTAAAACCAACTAAAAATGTCTAATCTTTGTCTATCATCAAAGATCAGCTCTGTGTCGTATCCCAGGAAAGAAGATCTTGAATTTCGTCTCCCCGGCAACGACGCCAATTTGTTATCACTCCAAGAAACTCCTTAGGGTTGTGAACTAAGGATGCTTGGTAACTTAGAAATAATGTGTATATATGCTTGGGACGATGGGGTCTTTAATAATCAATGTAATAGAAAACTCATACATCTAAAGCAACAGTGCTTTCAGGAAACAATAATCAGATCAAGTAAATTGAAAGGAGAGGATGAAGAACACTATTCTTGATTGTCAAATACAACTGAATGTAGGGCTTAATGCAAGACAGAGAGAAATCCTTTAATTTCAAGTCTATGAGCTCAATAAAGAGATAACAGTCTTCATGAACTAAAATAAACTGAAACAAAGTACAGAAAGAGGAAGATGGATAATTCTGATATTGAAAACGAAAGGAAACTGAACTTTATTTCTGCAAATAAGAGTCTATACAGTGGCAAAAAATATATCTCCCAGTTTGAACCCTTGTGTCTTAGAAAAGATAGGAATTTATAGCCTTTTACAATCAGTTTTACAAATCCTAAAAACTTGGATCTGTATCTAAAAATAGCAATTCAAATCTAACTAAACAACTTGATAATAAAGGCTTTAATAACTAAACTAGCATTCGAATTGTCTTCAATCTCAAAAATTGACATCTGTATTCTTCAGCTCCTGGAATCTGTGATGTTATGAAACATGGCAAAGGCACCTGTCTTGACAGTTGGATTTCTTCAATGTTCATAGTCGATACTTGAGGAAATTTGTTTATCATGTGGTTCCCAAAATTCCCTCGAATCTCTGATGCAGAGTCCTTTGCAAGCAAGTTGTTATCCCCTTGATACTCTGGAACTTCTTTATAACCTATGAAAATGACCTGCTCTGTCCTTGGCTTCCAAAAATGCTTTTTCTTCTTTCAACAACTAACTCGCCTTATGATTCGCTGGTTAGCTGGTGAAAGCGCTACCTTTCACTAGCTAACTGGTTGTAAAATTACGCTGTGCGCTGGTGAAAGCTCTACCTTAGCCCAAAATGAACTTTCACCTCCAAAACTGCGATTTCAACCAAAACTCAATGTGTCTCTGCTTTATCCCCTTGCATGTTCACAACAACTTGAGCAAGCACTTGCAAATATGGGTGTGATTTTTTCTTTTGCTTCAATTTTCTAATTCTCCTTTTGAGACGCTTTGCTAGCCACCATAGACTGTTGTAATCTTTGGTGATCTTCTATTTTCTTTTCTTTTCCTTGACACTTTCACGAGCCAGCTTTTCAAATGCAGCGTTGGTTTCTGCAAAATTATCGGACAACTTCTTATATCTTTCCTTTATTACCCTCTCTAATACCTACTGCTGAGCTATCACTTCTTTGAGATGCTTAATCTTCTGTGTTTTCTTCGACTTAGTGCTCTTTGATGTTTCCCCTTCCTCGGTATGAGTAAAGGTCTCATAATTCTGTGAAAACTCAATTGAATGTTCAAGACTCTTGATGACAGGGCTCTCATCTTCTTGCTCTGGTTCTGAGTCTGTGTAGGGACGGTTTAATATGTTTGTTCTCTTCTCTGTAGGCTGCTCTGTAGTAGTTTCAAAATTCAATATTTTCTTTGACCTGTGAGATTTCACACCAGAGATTCTATCTTCTGGAAGTCCTGGAAGGGTCCTCCTCTTCCTCAAACTACTTTGAGGAGTCAACTGCTTCTTACCAGCTTTCCCCTGTTCGTTCATGGGCTGAGTTTGAGTTTCAAAGCCCTCCCAAAACAGAATATGTTGCCAGGTCCTTCCCTTTAGTCTTAACTCCTCCAGAATGATTAATTTAATAAGGCCAAAGTGGCACAGATTGTTCTTCATTCTTAGGGGTTCATCTCTAATATTTTTACAGACCTTAGTTAAGCTCTTATGCAAGAAGAAAGGCAGGTTTAGGAGAGTTTTACCTGTGAAATTGTCTAAAAGCTTGAAGTGATACAACATCAATTTGTCATACCTACCCTCTGAGGTTATGTAGAGTTGGATTCCCTTAAACAAATCCTGCCACTCATCCTCTAAATGGGAAATTGGCATGCTCTTCTTCCGTGCACTATGTCTGAATTCTTCCTTCAAATATGTTCTGAAATTCAAGTTTTTGGTGGCAGTCGTTTTGAACCAACTCTGGCCCGATCTTGGTAGGTTGGTCATTGCAACGATGGCAGCTTCATCTACAATGATCTCCAAGGACCCAACACAGGCCTTATTCCCATCAAATGTTTTAGCAAAAGCCTCTGTTGTTGACTGATGACAACCATTCTGCAGCCTCTCAACAAATTAGATACAACCTGCGTTTGAGAAGTGTTTCTACACTTCTGGATGCGTCTGTAGGAAAGATAAACTGTCCAACTCTTTTCTCAGTAAAGAACCACTACGTCTCCTCACCATCTGCAACTCAAAACCTGAAACGACTCTGCGTACCAATCACTGCAAATTGTTGTTCGGGCCGAGGTCTCACGCTGGTGAAAGCACTCGGCTCTGTCTTTCAACATTAGAAATTTAACAAACATTTGTGAGCGATGCGTGTTGGGGAAGCGATGAACCGATTTGATGTTGTCAGCCAGGTAGTACAGCTTTTGTACCTGTGATAATGGATTCGAATTTGCCATTTCCGATGCCATGATTGTGAAGCATGCGTTACTGAACAAGATCCGATTTGTAATTCGATTTGGACGTGCAACTCGAGTTTCCATGATTATCCACTTTCACCAGCACATCCTTCTTGATTGCATGACGTGGGTTGATCGTATCATCATTTGATTTTTAAAACATGGATAAAACGCATGTGATTCCCGCTTTCATCAGCTAATAGCCCGTAAGAAGTGATCCTCGGCTGTTGAAAATCTCCGCTTTCACCAGCGCACAACCCGTGAGAAATGATCCTTAGCTGTTGAAACTCACCACTTTCACCAGCTAACTATCACCTTTAAAACATGTGTTAGCAGTTGAAAGTGTTTTATGAAAATTTTAAAGAGAAGACCTTTATGGGTCATCTTATTTCTAAGACAAAAATCAAAACCTAAGTCTTGCTACTAGAAAAACTCGAAACTAACTTTGAGAAAACTACCAATAGCCATGCTATCAACCACAAAATGCAACCATAGTGACGGGTTCATTTTGGGAGCTAACAGAAGGAAAATGGGAAATTATTACAAATCGAAAAGTGATTGTTAGGGATAGAGACTAGAAGGATAATAATAAATAGGAAATTGGAACACTCGTGATCCTTTTTTGGAACTGTCGTGGATTTCCATGGTCAAAAGGTCCTATGATAAGTTGGATCCTGAGTGATATTGATATTATTTGTCTAGTTGAAACTTGGGAGAATGAAGAGTCTAAGGTCCCTAACATAGAAGGTTTTGTCTTATGGTCAACATGAAACAAAAAGTCACATAGTAGAGGGATAGGAGGAATAGCTTGTTATATTAGAAAGAGAATTTCTCCTCACATTCAACTTCATAAGATAGATCCTCTCAATCATTATATTTGGATAGAAATTTCAGACACTAATGCTAAGAAGATTTATATAGAAATTTGTTATTTTACACCTATTAATTATGCTTTTTATAAGAAAAACAATCTAGATAGCAATTGTCCCTATAATAATTTAGAACAAAATATTTATAGTTTGAAAAATGAAGGTAATATCCTCCTGATAGGAGATTTTAATGCTAGGACTACAACTAACCAAGCTACTTTTTTAAGCAATGATTCCAACCATAATCCTTTATGGCTAGATGAGGACCTTGTTTTATCTAATAGCTACACAAGAAGCTCTGAACACCTAATTGAGAATTTGTTTGGTACTGAGTTGGTCAAGCTCTGCCTCTCTCAAGAGTTAATAATTTACAATTGAGTAATGAATTGGCCAAACTCCAACCAGATGACTTGTATTCATGGGCTAGGTAGTAGTGTCGTAGATTATGTGATATTTGATATCCAAGTTTCCAACCAAATAGTATATTTTGACCTTTTAAATGACCATGAACTCAACTCTGATCATAGACCTTTAACCCTAAATCTAAACTTTTCCATGCACATGAGCGCTATTAAAGAGAATTTTGATAATCAAAGGCAATTGTTCTTTGACAAATGTAAAGTTGACCTTTTCTTAAAGGATTTAAATAGTGAATTACATCTCCTAACTTATAAGGACCACATTGAAGACCTCTATCATAATTTTACAACTACTCTTCCCACTTCTATTAACAATTTCTCTTTCAAGGTGTCATGTAAAGATAATAATAGAATGACCAACCCTTTGTATGATAAAGAATGTAAAATTGCTAATAAATCCATTATGGATTCTTCTAAAGAGTCCTTAAAACTCGATAAAATCAATACGCACAAATCCCTAATTAAAAGGAAAAAAGGTACTATATCAATAAAAGGCAAGAGAAGATTTCACAACTATCTAAGATGGATCCTAAGAAGTTTTGGAGGAAAATTCTAAAATGCAATACGAAAGAAAATAATATGATTCCCTTAAGGGACTGAAATTCCTACTTTAAAATTATTTACGAGTTCCCTAATGCCATGGATGCCATTGATATTGTCCCTACAAAGGATGAAGTTTTTTCTTTGGATGGCATAGAGTTCAGGGTTAAGTGGATTGCAAATGTGAAAGCTAAGGACATTGAAGGCTACCAAGATTAAATTTTTAACATCGGAGGGCCTATCCCCATCCCTCACATACGCAAGCTCTTCAATTTAGTAGTGAAGCAAGGATTCCCTAAACCCTAGACACAAAGACTTGTTGTTCCTACTTTTAAAAATGGGGATATAAACATTCCCTCTAATTATAGGACCATTATGATTAGTTCGATTTTAGACAGGCTTTATGGAATTATTTTGGAAAAGAAGATTAGCCTTTGGCTAGAAAGTCATGGTAAAATATTTAAAGGTCAAGTCGGGATTAGGAGATATCATTCAATTGTGGACCATCTTGTTACCTTTGGGATCATTGCAGAGGAGCTTCGCAATAGTAAAACCAATATTTTTTGTTGTTTTGTTGATTTTAGAAAATATTTTGACACGGTTCCTAGGAAAAA
This sequence comes from Picea glauca, assembly GCA_000966675.3. Taxonomy (NCBI): domain Eukaryota; kingdom Viridiplantae; phylum Streptophyta; class Pinopsida; order Pinales; family Pinaceae; genus Picea; species Picea glauca. The sequence goes on from JZKD02S1771515.1 coordinate 6,293, forward strand.
CCTTTGGAATAGGTTGGAAGAGATAAAAGTTTCTTTCGAGTTGAGGGATATTGCAATAAGTATGTATGAGAACATTATTTCCAAGTTCAAAAACATTGAGGGTTGGTCAAAAGATATTAACTGCAATATTGGAGTCAAGCAAGGTTGTCCCTTGTCCCCTACCCTTTTTGGAATATACATTGACAAGTTAGAAGATTGCTCGGAAGAAGCAGGTTGTGTCAGTTCTACTCTCATTGGTATAGTCATAAATATTCCTATTTATACCGATGATATTGTTCTTATCTCGAGGAGTCCCCACGATATTGAAAACCAATAATCCTCAAGGATTTTTAATCCAATATGGGTATGACTATTAATACTGACAAAACTAAGGTCATGATAATTAAATCCGATAATATCACTTATGATACCTCCGTATATGATAACAACAACTTGGAGGAAGTGACTTCATACAAATATATTGGAATCGTTATTCACCACAAGCTCAACTGGAATTATAGCATTGAGAAAAGGATTATTGGGGGATTGAAAGCTTATTATGGGCTTGAAAACAATTGTAAATAAACCGATCTTTGGATTTGGGATAAGAAGAAACTCCTCTTTGAGACTCTTTTTACGCTTTTCAATGTTTATGGATGTGAAGTCTGGGGATGCATTCTCTCTCATGAATCCTAGAGAAAGATAGAGAAAATACAAAATAATTTTATAACATATAATCTCAAAATTAAAGGAAATACACCCTATCCCATCCTCCTCTTAGAGGAATGCCTCTCACCCATTGAGAGCATGACTATAACTAGATACCTAAATGTATAATAACAAGTTAAACAACATGGAAGACAAGAGGCTTCCTAAAATTGCTTCAAAATCCAGTCGTAACCACCATCGACTCAAGCAAGGATGGAATAAATATGCCTAATCTTGGCTAAACTATTGGGGAATCATGGAAGACACCATTTTTCAAAATAAGGATACTATTAAAAATATCATCAAATCAAAATTGAAGGAGAAAAATGTGGTGTGATAAAGAGTTAGAGGAAAAAAGAAAATTAAGGTATTATAAGGATGTAATCAACCTTAATCTAGAAGATCAAAATTATCTCTATGTTTTGACATGTGTAAAGAAAAAAAAAGCATTTCTAAGATAAGAACAAATTCTCACGAGCTCCATAGTGAAACTGGGCATTGGTCAATTCCTAAAACTCCATGGGATGAAAGAGTGTGCCACCTTTGTGACACTAAGAAGGTTGAATATGAAAAGAACTTTCTTTTATATTCTTGAGCCTATACCCAGATTAGATCTAAATTTCAAAAATTGTGTCACACTACCAACATTCCTAACCCTTTAACTCAACAAAACTATGGCGATCTTGGAAAGCTTCTCTTAATGCTTTTCGAGCACAGAAAAAAAATTCTAAAGAATTGCAAGTAATCCCTTACCATCTTAAGGTCTAATAGACCAATTTGGTCTCAGTGGAATATCATCATCGTCGTCGTCGTCGTCGTCATCAATCCCTTACCCTCTTAAGGTCTAATAGACTGATTCGATCTCAGTGGACAATCAACATCATCATTGTCGTCGTCGTCGTCCTCATCCTCGTCATTGTTGTCCTCGTCCTCGTCATCATCATCATCATTGTCATCGTCGTCGTTGTCCTTCCTTGATCATGATAAGGAATACGACAATGACGACGATGACGAATGGTCCCAGACGTAGTCCTTCGTCGTAGTCTCAGTCCTTCATCATCATCGTCGTATTCCTTCATCGTCGTTGTCACCGTCGTCGCCGCCGTCGCAGCCGCCGCCGCCATCGTCGTCATCTTTATATTAAATAGTTATTTTTTAATATATAAATATTTTAAAAAAATAATATCATTCATACATAAATTTGGTGTAATAAATATTAAAGAATTACATTTTTCATATTTTAGTATTATATATTTTTAAGAATGTTACTATTCATACATAAATTTAGTGTAATAAATATTAAAGAATTACATTATTCATATTTTAGTATTATATCTTTTTAAGAATGTTACTATTGGATTTATCATCACTCTATTCTTATTTTAGTATTATATCTTTTTAAGAATGTTACTATTGGATTTATCATCACTCTATTCTTGACATCATAAAATTAAAAAATTGCATCATCCATACACAATTTTAAATAATTACTTAAATTGTTTTATGATTAACATTATTCCTATTTAAGTATTAATTTAATGATACATACAAAAATCTTAGCTTAATAATTTTAAATTTCAAAAAATATGTTTTTTTTCAATTATAATACTTTTAATTTCATTTTGGTATCCAAACAATATTTTTAGGTATGGTTGCATTCTTTCATGTTTTATTGTTTTTTTTAAATTCAAAGCGAAAATTTGTGTATATAAACTATAATTAAAAGAAATTATGGATATTATAGTTAAAAGGTTCATCGTTCATGGATCTTAGTAGCTAGTGTGGCAATTTAAACTAGCATTTGAATATTTTAATTGTGAAGAGTTACTTTACAACTAAACATTATTAATTTTTGTGGAAGGCTTGGGATTATAGCAATCTTTTTAGTATTGATTGTGCTTTTTTTTGGTTGACTAAAAATTTAGTGTTGTTTTCCAAAGTTAAATTTTGTTGGGAGTGATTTTATTTTTTTTGTTGTATTGTGATTGGTCATTGAAAACAACATCTTATTGTAGGGCCTACAACCCGAATTGAATATACAATTTAATTATGCAGGTTTAGAGGATAGTTGAAAGGGATGTATGTACGAATCTTAAATTTACAAGACCGTCAGGGTTTAAGAAGCTTGTTATGGTATCAGTTGTGAGTTGGTGGCATTTAAGGGGGTGGGACAAACAACATGCATATATATTTACTATTTGATATATAGAATTATTTTTTAATAAATAAATATGGATTATTGTGCTTGGAATGTTCATTAAATTTTATACGGTTCATCGATTTTGAAGGGATTTATGTGTACTTCTTGACATGATTATGTGTGATTGTTATGAGGAAAATCTCTCTATGGCTAGGGGTAAACCACAACAAACGGAAATGACTGCATAAATCAACTCTAATCTCAGATATACTATATAACCAAATATGCTAATGAGACAAGATAATGAGCCTACCTCATCGAGACGTTCAATGAAGTCCACCGTTGAGCACTCGACTCAAAGAAATACACCTGCAACTTGTCCTCAACAACCAAGAAATGCAAGCATATGGTGATAATATATAATGTTAGCACATTCAATAGCATAATCCATCAAAATTCATAACAAATATTCCCATGGAATAACAATTCAAATATTTGCAAGATATTAATTGCACGAGAAAAGAGTATTTCTAGTAAAATGTAATCAACAAAAGTGAATTAATTACAAAATTCTGTGTCAGCATGGTTCAGAACCGAGAAACTAAATCCCTTCCAGCTGGGCCTCCACCATTTCAATCCTCCATCAAAGGAAAGCTCATATAAGAGAGACAATGAGGTTCTCAATCAAGTAGGGAAGAGCTTGGGCGTTGAACAATGGGTTCAGACTTAAAAGGAGGGTTCAGACTTAAAAGGATAAAGGGATGCAAACTCAATATGAAGTGAATAATTTCTCCAGAGTAACTTTTCTCTCAAAGTTGAATTCTTCTCTTCCTTTCCATAGCTTGGATATGGCCCATTTATAGCCTTCGAGTGGAACTAAAGGACCAAGTCAGAATGTTTCTTGTATATGGAAGGTCAAGGATCATGGATCTCGTGATGTGACATGGAAACCCGACACCATTTTTTAATTTTGGGCACAAAACCTGATGTACGCAGGATGTAGTGGTGCAACCTACATATACTCATGTTGTATAACTGTTAGGGCATGTATATGTGGAAACATATTGCTTTTAGCTCTGTGTTATAACCCTAAAATTCCCTATCCATGCATACATGGCCTTGGCCCTCTTACTTGTATATTTTTCCAAAGCACTGTTGAGAAGCTCTTCTTAAAAAACCACTTTTTAGAAGATCTACGTGTTCTACACCATTACAACCCGCGTACATATGCTTGCTACACCACTACATCCCGCATACATATGCTTGTTGCATAGTAAACAACCCACGTGTACTTGCAAAAGTTTGTAAAAAATAAAAAGTTGCAAGGAATTCATTGAAATTCATGGGCTATTGGAGGTTTTCCAACCAATTCACCTGCTATGGCCCGTCACCCACTAGTACATATTGCAAAAATTTCGACGTTCTATTTGTGGCGTTATGGACAAAATTGGCCATATTGTCGAAAAATAGAGGAAATTAAAAAAAAAAAATCCATATTGCCCGATAACGTCGTTATTTCCACGTTGACGTCTCTCTTGCTATGTTGTTGTCTCTCTTTCCATGTTGTCGTCTCTCTTGCCACGTTTGTGACATATTTGTCTCTCTTGCCACATTTGTGAAGATAGTTGTCGCAGTTGCAATGTTGTGGAAACTAGGTTTTCCCCCTCCAATGATCACCTAGTATTTTGACCAAGTCAACTTTGATTTGGTCAATGATCGTCGGAATTGTGACGTTATAAAATCTATAAATATGTTGCATTTTACGAATGTTGCGACAATTTTGCTATAATAACGACACTTCAAAGAGGGTTTGCGGGTCTTCTCGGCTAGAGTACAACTATTAAAAGACATTGTACTAGGGCTCTTCTCATTTCGTTTTAATTTTCTGATAGGTCAAATTTTCAAGGAAACAACTATTAAAAGACATTGTACTAGGGCTAGAGTACATGATGGGCAATGATGACCTGTGGATGGGGCCAACGTTGAAATTTTTTCAATATGTTTCTGTATGACATCATACATCCTTGAGTCTTGAAACCCTCCCATACCATCAAGGCACGTGTCTAGTCTAACCATGTCAAATTTCGATGCATACGTGCACATATTGAAGAAATTTCAACATTGGCCCCATTGACTGCCCACTATGCGGGGTCGGTGCATGACATTTTTGGTTGTTGAATTGGAAATTCCATGACATTTCAAGAGAGTTCCAACAAAGATTATACAGATGGAAACAACAACATTTGAAAATGACACGCCCATTATGAACGCTGTTGCAAACATGGACGATCTCAAATATTATGTGGTCGGGATATCCTACATCCTTGAGTCTTGAAAACCTCCCATACCGTTAAGGCATGTGTCTAGTCTAACCATGTCAAATTCCGATGCATACAGGCACATATTGAAGAAATTTCAACGTTGGTCCCATTCACTAGTGCTCATTATGCGGGGTCGGTGCATGACATTTGTGGTAGTTGAATTGGAAGTTCCATGACATTTCAAGAGAGTTCCAATAAATATTCTATGGATGGAAACAAGAACATTTGAAAAATATGAGACGCCCCATTATGAACGTTGTTGCAAACATGGACGATCTCAAAGATTATGTGGCCGGGACATAAAACATACTTGAGTCTTGAAACCCTCCCATACCGTCAAGGCATGTGTCTAGTCTAATCATGTCAAATTTTGATGCATACATGCACATATTGAAGAAATTTCAACATTGGCCCCATTCACTGCTCACTATGCGTGCATGACATTTTTGGTGGTTGAATTGGAAGTTCCATGACATTTCAAGAGAGTTCCAACAAAGATTCTATGGATGGAAACAATGACATTTGACAAATATGAGACACCCCATTATGAACGTTGTTGCAAACATGGATGATCTCAAAGATTATGTGGTTGGGACATCAGACATATTCCTTGAGTCTTGAAACCCTCCCATACCATCAAGACATGTGTCTAGTCTAACCATGTCGAATTTTGACGCATACATGCACATTTTGAAGAAATTTCAATGTTGGCCCCATTCACTGCTCACTATGCGGGGTCGGTGGAAGAAATTTCACTATGCTCATTCACCTTCAAGGCGGGCCCCATTCACTATGCCCACTATGATACATCCAATATATTGAACGTTGATGCAAACATGGAGGATCTCAAATATTATGTGGGGACATCAAACATCCTTAAGTATCGAAACCCTCCCATACCTTCAAGGCAACTATCTAGTTTAACCATGTCAAATTTCGATGCATACATGCAGACATTGAAAACATTTCAACGTTGGCCCCATTCACTGCTCACTATGCGGGGCCGGTGGAAGAAATTTGTGATGGGTGTATTTGAAGTTCCATGACAAATTTCAAGATAGTTCTGACAACGATTCTATAGAAGGGAATGACGAATGATGACAATGAGAGGTGCAGCGTGATGAACGTTGATGCAAATGTGGACGATCTCAAAGATTATGTGGGGACATCATACATCCTTGAGTATTGAAACCCTCCCATATCGTCAATCCATGTTTCTAGTCTAACCATGTCGAATTTCGATGCATACATGCGCATTTTGAAGAAATTTCAATGGTGTCCCCATTCACTGCTCACTATGCGAGGTCGGTGCAAGACGACATTTGTGGTGGGTGAATGACATCAGTAATAAAAATGATGAGTTGATGACATTGTCCTCTAAAGAATCTGTGAGTGAATATGATGAGCTGATGACATTGTTCTGACCAACATATATACACTTAGTCGCAATGACACATCTTTGATATCCTCCAACATTAAAGAAATCCCCACATCCGTAGGGAGTTTAGTTATTTTCAATAAGTGTGAGTCATTCATGAATTCTCCTACCTCATGGAAATTCTCTTGTGATCATTCTCACCATTATTCACATAACCCCCACACTATATTCCCCTTAGTTACTCAATAATCCAAATTTAGAAATGACCAAAACTAATGCAACAATGACGGAATAGCAAACCTTGGAAGAGAGATAGATGGTTGTAGATAAGCATAGAGGCAAGGAAAATTAGAAAACCTTTAACTCCATGCCCATGAAATAGTTGTTTATTAATTATTTAAGAGCTAAGGCAATACTCCACTAGGTTTCTCATAAAGCAATCAATGGATTGGACTATTTCTGCCTACATGAGGGCACTGGAAAGGAAGGAGATGCTTGAGGGATTGTTGAGTAGAGAAACAAAACATTTTCCCTTGTGTTGTGTATGGCATGGAAGAGATATTTTCCCTTATACTCAAAGATCACTCACAGACCCACTCTATATATCGTCTCATCTCATCCTCGTTTAGTTTTAATTTTCCGATCGGTTGAATTTTAAAGGAAACAACTATTAAAAGACATTGTACTAGGGCTAGAGTACATGATGGACAACGGTGACCTGTGAATGGGGGAAATGTTGAAATTTTTTCAAAATGTTTTTGTATGACATCATACATCCTTGAGTCTTGAAACCCTCCCATACCGTAGAGGCATGTGTCTAGTCTAACCATGTCAAATTTCAATGCATACAGGCACATATTGAAGAAATTTCAACGTTGGCCCCATTCACTGCTCACTATGAGGGGTCGGTGCATGACATTTTTGGTGGTTTAATTGGAAGTTCCATGACATTTCAAGAGAGTTCCAACAAAGATTCTACAGATGGAAACAACGAAATTATGAACATTGTTGCAAAAATGGACGATCTCAAAGATTATGTGGTCGGAACATCAGACATCCTTGAGTCTTGAAACCCTCCCATACCTTCAAGGTATGTGTTTAGTCTAACCATGTCTAATTTCGACGCATACATGCACAGTTAGAAGAAATTTCAATATTGGCCCCATTCACTGCTCACTATGCGGGGTCGGTGCAAGATGACATTGGTGGGTGAATTGAAGCTTTTGTGACTTCAACTCGACTTGGTAATTCAATAATAAAACCCTCCTTAAGTATTATGCGATGACATCAAACATCCTTAAGTATCGAAACCCTCCCATACCTTAACCCCATGCCTTTAGAAAAATTAGAAAACCTTTAACCAAGTATCTAGTCAGTGATAGTTGGAAGAAATTAGAGTGGCGTTGTGATGATCCAACTCAATACAAAAGTGTACCTAATTACGACTTGAAATAATGTTGCCACCAAACTACTCATCCACAATAGAAAGTTGTCGTTTACTTGCTCATCCAATGGAGGAGGGAAAGAAGACATATCCTTGTGATATTGTGCACCCACTGGAAGAGTAGTACCATGACATATCAAAGATGATCCCCATTATGCCCATTATGAACATTGTTGCAAACATGGACGATCTCAATGATTATGTGGTTAGGACATCATACATCCTTGAGTCTTGAAACCCTCCCATACCGTCAAGGCATGTGTCTAGTCTAACCATGTCAAATTTCGATGCATACAGGCACATATTGAAGAAATTTCAACGTTGGCCCCATTCACTAGTGCTCACTATGCGGGGTCGGTGCATGACATTTGTGGTGGTTGAATTGGAAGTTCCATGACATTTCAAGAGATTTCCAACAAAAATTCTACGGATGGAAACAACAACATTTGACAAATATGAGACGCCCCATTATGAATGTTGTTGAAAACATGGACGATCTCAAAGATTATGTGGTCGAGACATCAAATACCCTTGAGTCTTGACACCCTCCCATATCATCAAGGCATGTATCTAGTCTAACCATGTCAAATTTCGATGCATACAGACACATATTGAAGAAATTTTAAAGTTGGCCCCATTCACTAGTGCTCACTTGGACGATCATGTAATAAATATGACATATATAACTAAGTATGAGGAAGGTTGACTTCTATATCACTATAATATGGGGAGGGTTTCTTGACTTCTATACTTGATTGTTTGGGGAAGGTTGTGTTTCTCTTTATGTTCATATATTTGAAGAGAGGATTAGATCATTTAGAGTATTCAGGACACTCTCGAGATTACTTTTGAAATACAAATAAAGGGGGATAGATGCCTAGCCATATATATTCTTCTTCATATATTCATGTTGCATTGACATACACAACTGATCTAGAAATATTGCGATAGTATATTTTGTTTTCTTTGCCATTGATTTGACCCTAGTAAGTGGGGAATTATCCCCTATCACAGCTACCATTTCAATAATTTGATATCTTCATAAAAAAACCATGTAGATATTTTACATCTATGTATGTGAAAACTGAGGAAAACTACATTGAAACCAATCAACCATCCATCACTATTCTAACCATAAACACCATAGAAATCAAAAGGATGTTTCTTAATATAGAAACCCAACAAAAATCATAGAGAAAATTCACTAATCTAGGTTGTATATTGCATATTCAATTTTGGGATATAAGTATTAATAGTGAAATGGTAGAAAACTATGTGAATGTTAATTGGTGCAGTTAATTAACAAAACCAACAAATTAGTATGGTAACAAGACACTATGGATCAAATCAAAGAGCATGATTTTTTGATAATTGAAATCATTGGATTGATAGTAGAGAGGGTGATGAAAAATTGAGGTTTATGAAACTAGTCCACTAATTGGAGGAAAAATATATGCTCCAAGTCAACAACTACAGTGTAATTGTATGCTAATCAGAAAACCCTAATAACATGCAATTTTTTTTTTATAATTGTGCGTGATTATATACCCTTGAATGAAGATGAGATTTTAAAGCCTTAACCCCTGAGTAATTACATAGAGGAGGCTTAAATGTAATAAAATTAATGGTGTTTTTCGTATAACTATGGGTGATATAACATAAGCCCTATTCTAACAAAGTAACAACAATTGGAACGTAAAATAAGAATGGTAATTGCTACCATTAAAATCTCCCTCCAATACTACTTAGACTAAGGACTAAACATAATATGGAATAATTAATTTAACCAGAAACCCAAATTGAAGGCATTGGTTGTGCTCTACATTACTAGAATCAATTATTTTAGATGAAAAGACTAAATCACTAACCCATTATTTTCTAAGTGTGAGCCCTAATAAGACAATGGTTGGAAGACTTGACACCCCCAAATCTCTTCAAAATGATTCTATTTTAGGTGTTTATATTGATGAGAGTATAAACTATGAATAAATCACTCACCTAGTTAAATTGTGACCATTAAACCCCYGAATCAAAGATATCGAGGTGAATTTTGAGCTCTATATTTATGAAGCATTTTATRAMTCTAYATGAAMTCGACACTCTRTTGCAAAGAGTCGCATAAATCTAGGYGAATTTGGCATTCCATTGCAATAAATCCAAGAAATTGTKGCAAATTTCAAGTTCAAYGTGAAATATTAATGACAAAACAACAATTCACAACATTATATTTWATTTTTCACYGGGATAATGACTTATMTAATATACATATTTTTCAGCTAAACCATTTAAAACATTATAAAGATAAATATTCATCCCTTCAACATTTGAGTATGCATTATTTCTCCCATGAGAAAAATTTCACCCCTAATTTTTTTACTGATAAAGAGGGAGATTTTGTCTCCTTAACATTTATTTTGTTTGTAGAGTAGAGTTGTACATTTTTAAAAGTAGCAAGTATAAATGTGTATACATCTAGTGAATTGCTACTTATGTGAGAAAACCGTATAACTAATGATTCAATGTGTAGTTGGTAGAAACGTCATGAAAATGGTTATCTATGTTGTAGAGTTCCATCATATGAAGAGGAATTGGAAGGGAGAATTCCTTAAGTCTTCTCTTGTTTTATGTTTAGAGCTCTTTGGGTTATATTGTAGATAACTAAGGCATAGGAATTCTGGAAAATGCAAGAGAATAAACTAGTTGGAATGCCTATGTACTAGTGGGCATATTGGGAGTTAATATCTAGTAGAGTGCATATAGATATGCTTGAGCATATATGGTATTGCATCTTGATTAAAAGTGGTTTGTTGTTATAACATATGAAATGAGCATGATGTGATGATTAAATGTGGTTGATGTGATTTCATAACTAGGAATGGTTGAGGACATGGTTGAAGATGTTGATGATGCAACTACCTATTATAGTCAACCTCATCGGAAAGAATAAGGACAAGAGGATGCTTGTCAATAGTTTGGATAAGGGATCATGTGATTTTACATAAGTCACTAGTGGATTAGGTAACATCAAATATGTTGATGGAAACCTTATAGGTATGAAATTGGTCATGCCAATGTTGCATGAGCACTGAAAAGAAATTGGATAACATTTCCTTCAACCATTCTTTGGTATCATAAGTTGATATGTTTATGATGTTTGAATGTATTTATATGAATGATACCCAGGTGGGGTATGGTAAAGGTAAGAAATATTGGACATATAAAGAATGTTTAAAATATATTAATGCGTTGATCATATGAAGAATGTCATGTCATTTTGTGTTGGTTGTGAGGTAATCACCAAGGAAAGTTAGGACTTATGATCATGTTGTGAAATTGAATGGCATATAAGATAGCCACTTGTGAGGCTATAGTGTTGTTGGATTTAAGAAGGGTATAGTTATACACAAGTATCCAATGGTATCCCCACTTTTATTGGTGTCCTAGACTATAACCTTCTTGCCAACATTGAAGAGCATTGAAAAACATACTCCTAGTGTTGAGTTTTGGATAAAAATGAAGGTGTCTAGATGGTCGAAAAAACATCGGGGAGCTGGCTAGATGATGTGTTTAGGAATCAGCTAATCGAACCAACTCATAATGGTGGATTGCTTGACATGATAATGTTCTATTCTATGTAATGTAAGGATGCATCACATGAAAAACAAATTAATTAATTAATAGTGATAATAATAATAATAAATAATGACAATAATGTCAATAAACTCAGTGGGAGGAAGGTTGGTGGGAGGGAGGTACCTCGCAAAAGTCAGAAAAAACTAGTCTCGATTCCCCATAGATCGTTCATTCGTTGCTTAGGTCAGGTCTAGATAGAAAAATGCAATTTGACAGAGGCAAAGGAGAAAACCACCCAGCAAGCACCACCCACACCACTGGTCGTTGTTTTGTTTTACCGTGTTTAGCCCTAAGAAACATTGTGTATGATGGAGTATTCGAGTATCCCCGCTTGATTGCGAGTTAAAGCATAGTGGCCAGACTTGTTAGTTGTGGAGTTGAGTCATTAGCCATGGATTGAGGGTTTATAGAGCCCGCTGTTGGTTGTCCAAGTGGTGGTGGATTTATTTACAAAGATTTGGCATAGCCATCAGTGTTAGCTACAACATTGGCGATTGGCGTCGAGTCATAGCCCCATCTGACAGAGTCAGAGCATTGGAGATATTCAAGGGAAGTAAATTGAATTCATGTGCTGGCAGTAAAACCAATAATTTGTACCAATGGTAGATTAGACTGTGGACTCATAGTATTAATGAAAGAAAACCATTAACTTTGCATACAAACTAGTATTGAAAACCCTCAAAGGTGATGTTGGAAAAATTAATTGGGTCATTTAGTTACTTCTCCAGAAGGACTAGTACATTTGGGTCAAATAAGTCCTCCATTAACGTCATCATCATTGTCGTCATCATCGCCATTTTAATCGTCATCATCGTCATTGCAATCATATCTTCATAAACCTATGACCTCTAGGGAGTAAACTCATGTTCTTAACTGTTACGCCCTCAATATAATATATATTAATTATATTATTATATAAAATATATAATATATTAACAAAAAAAAAAAAAAAACCAAACATATATTATAAACAAACAAAAAAAATAGCAAACAAAACCTGACCACTATAGAAAACCCGCGCAACACCCAAATTTCAAAACCCCACCCACGATCAGTACTTCGCCCAAATTTCAGAACCCACACTAAAAAAATTCAGCCGACCCCAATCGAGAGCAAGTTGGGATAGAGGATATCACCCCACAAGAGAAGGAAGGAGCCCACATGAATGCGCCGAGTGACAGCGGAGATCACCCCACCAATAGAGGAGCAATGGTGCGAAGATCGATAATTATTTCCACGTCGTTCTTGCTCTATAAACAAATTTCATTTTCTTCTATGGATCGCTTTTGCCTAAACATGATTTTTTGTTGGGTCTCATTCCCCTTCTCAACGCTCTCATTTATCGAATCCCCACCACAAACATTGCAATACAAGGATATCCTCTTGCACAAATGCCATCAACGCACCTCCCAACATTTTCTTCCTTAAATAAATTCTACCATCGATTCTTCCAAAGAGATTTTAGTCTATTACATAGAACTAGAATTTCATAGAAAATTTTGCAAGTCAAAAAATTGAATGTTTAGAAAACGCCCTAAATAATACCTAGTTACCAATTTCCCTATACTTAAATAAATAAATAAAAAATCATAATAAACCTACTTGTCCATATGGTCTAATTAATCCAAGCACATAGTGTTGTGTTAGATACCTCACATCTTTAAACCCATCTTAAACCTCAAAACAACCAACCAACCTCACATCTCAAAACAACCAACCGTGAAATTTTGTTTAACACGTTGTGGCCGGACAGGTAAACTTTATGTACACTGATAATGAAATGAAGTTTGAAAATCTAATCTTCTCAACTTTGAGTGGGAAGGAGCAGAATCACTAGCCAAGACAAATTTGCCTCGGTTATTACCCACAATCCATTTGCATCAAGGCAAAGAGATCGAATCCCATTAGCAGCAGCATCGAACTGTCCTATCGTTGAAAATGAAGAAGAGAGGACATCAACAACAACCGCCTCTACAACCAACGCCAAGCATTTACAACAAGAAAGTCCGACGAACCTCCTCGTTAGCCTCTTCGTCGAATCTGGGTTGGCCATATTCCATAGCCTCCTACGCGAAACATACGTCCACCAAGCATGACCCCAGGCCCATCAATGATCGCAGCTATCAGATGTCATGCATCGGAGCCCTAAATCAATATTTAGAATCTTATCGATTCACAGGAACATTTCTATCCCAGAAAGGCCTTTCCTCGGGCAAAGACGTGAAGGATATCATAAGTTGTTAAAATAATGTAACTGCAAAGAGTATTCTTATTATTATTGATATATTATTCATAGGATCAATCCCCATTGTGGATTGATCATGTCGGTTATTGTAATAGGACCAAATCCCC
>JZKD02S1771515.1:40831-84330 GCA_000966675.3 Picea glauca
ACATCAACCAATGACATCAATCAAACCAAACCATTTACATCAATGACATATGATCCAACAATCTCCCAAGTAATCAAACCATTGGCATCAATGACAACATGATCCAACAAACACAAATATTTCCCCGTAGACAACAAGGTGTGTTCTAATCAGCTTCCACTGAAGAATAAGTAATAAATTGCTAGAGCCCAATATATTTGACCCCTATGCTAATTTGAGATAGACACTAAGGAGAACTATCTTTTGATGCCCATGTCAATCCTAACAGATTAGATGCAACTGTTACTGCTCACTCAAGGAAGCAAAAGGATCCCTTTCAATCTTCATTTCACATAGAACCCAACACCATGTCGATTTCTTTCTTGGGAAACATTCCTTCATAAGAAGCAACTACCGAGACAAATGACCTGAGTCTTAGACAAACAAACCACATTGTCCCCATCACTGACTTCTTGACCAAGATAAATCCCTGCACCTACAACCAGCATAGATCCATCTTAACCCTGGGTCAATTAAGCACCAAAAGGGATCAAAAAGAAGTCAAGGCACAACCTCAAAGCTTAAAAGTGTTGGGGTTAAGATGGATCTATATATATGTTTATACACACACACACACACACAATATGGTAATTAAAGGTCAGTTTTTTTATATTACAGACTATAACTATTTTTTCGTCTTGATTTAAAAGTGTTACACGTCTTATCCATACTGGGTTGTAGAGTGTACCTCTCTTATCTTGGTGCAATTATCAATTAAGAAACAATCAAACACCATTTAAAGACATGTATCAAGCAAAGATTGGTTGCACAACCAATTCTCAGGCATACTAGCATATCCAAGAAAACTAAGTTACAACCTATATCATGAAAGACAAACTTACTACAACTTTACAATGAGGGCCTCTACTCTGTGAAGAAAGAATACTACTAGAAACAACATAAGCACCCCACTCATATAGTGCAACGAGACTTATTGGATATTCTCCTATTGATGACCATGCAACAACAGATATTTCTAGACAAATCTTGGATGATTTTCTAGTTGTAGATGACATACAGGATAGCTGATACTATTCTTAGCTCTCCTATTTGAAAACCTACATCTCTGCCCCGCATCTTTAGGCATCACATTATCTCTTTAATGATCTATTTGGTTCCACATTTGAGAGTGCCATCGGTTATGTTTTGAGAGTGTCATCGTTTATGTCTCGGCTTATAGCAAATAAGATCTTAATCCACTCCCTTTACTATATGCAACTTATGTGTCACTTACCAGTCAAACTGACTGGTTTTGGCCATCCATGCCTACAATGGTTGACGGTACTTTTTTCTCTTGACAGCATCTATCCCACATCTTGAGGCATTAAATTGTCTCTTTTAGTAGTTTAGTTATATAGCTAAAGCCTGCTTTTAAGAGTGACCTTGTTTAATCTTTCCACCTTTAGCATGGAAATGTTTAATGCATTCCTTTAAAATTTTGAAAAATAATACTTGTATCTTAGCTGTCTCATGACCACCCTTTCGTCATGCATGAAATGCAAATCCTTTCGTTGAAGGAATTACTCATATGCATTTCATAATATGTTTGTTTATGTATTTAGGCATGCTTGATAGTTGACAGTAGAAACTGACACTACAGTTATCTCTATATTATTATTTCCAATGGAGGTGGAAGATATACAGTTACCTGAATAAGTTAAAACCCTAATAAAAGTTGCAATATTCACTTGTATCTAAATTCAATCAAAGAAAACAATAGACAAAAAATTTGCTTGTATTTCAAAGGTTCACCACAAGCTGGATGAAACGCTAAACACTTCAACAACACAGCAAATGTTTGCTGATCAGTTAGTAAAAACAACAAAATCTTATGTCAATCCAGATTCCAAACCATTGTATTAAAAGCATAGCACAAATCACCTGAAAGTGACATAATATAATGGAAAATTGCTGGAAGACAGTTTTCCCAGATCAAGCAACGTTAAATGACCTTTGAGAGAAGTGCTAACTCGGTTGGGAACATCAAGAAATATATTCCAATCTACACTGCATCTCTTATTATTTTCTTTAAAAACATCCCTTGTAACTTTATATGTGTATATTTTAATACCATTGCAAACTTGTTTTATTCAGTTTTCTGGGGTGAATACCCTGTCAACCAGCATAGCATAATCAACAAACAATGACGATGAACTAACAATTTGCAAACTCAGTCAATTCAAAACCAAATTCAAGAGGGCATTGCCGCATTATAACTATGCCCTCTATTTAAGGAAATGTAAGATCCATGAACACCAAATACTGCACATAAGAGCTTACACATTGTACACTGACAACATGCAATTGACTGCAGCACTGCTCTAGTTGCAATCTTTTGGCATCTATATTTAAAGGTTTTTGGGTGTGATGCAATCAAATCAAGCAAAACGATTAAGGAAAGACAATAAATGCCTTGAATCCCGATAATAAAATTAGAAACAGGAAACATCACCTTTTGTTGTTTCTGTTGTTCATGTTCTTTTAATTCTTTCAGCTCCTGTAAAGGGTATAGAGACAGCAAATTAAGAAAATGAAGTGTATGTGAATAAACAAAAACATAATACATTAAAGGAAACATTTAAAAGCAAAATGCCTAACCATCCCACAACATTCATTCATAAGGAAATGGGAGTCGGAAATCATATGGTGAAGGCAGGCTAACAACAAGGGCTTATAAAATAACAGTTTTATGTTGAATCAAGATGACTAGTTAAAAGTGACATTTCTTCTGTATGTGTGTAGCAATTGGTGCAATAAGGATTTAAATTTTGATTGGAGGGTAGGATTGGAGGTATTGAATTAGTAAATATTGAAACATGTAGATATTCTGAACACCGTCTATGTCAAAGAAAACCTTAGAGACATAACTTCAATTATTTTCTTGCACATTGTAACCGCCTACCACCTTCACCTTTTGCAACGCTACTATTCAATAGGAAGACACCAAAACATTAGCATATACATATACATTCATCCTAGTGGATCTAGGGTTTAGATAGGAACTAGTTTGTGTTTGTATTCATGGCATGGCTCAGATACTTCCAATGTATGCCTTGAGAACCACAAAGGGTTTTTTATGAACATAGCTAAGAGGTCAAACTTTTCCAATTAATGGGTTGCTGACTATACACCTACCTGGACTCCTCTCCTCTCAACCATCCTATATAAATTCCAGGTGGTACACCATGGTTTTGACTCATGATGATGAGATACATTTATATATTTGATGTCATTTTGTATTCATTGTCCACTTCTGAACCCTTGATCGGACAGCTATCAGGGTTCAGTACTCAATATTAACTTCGATGTATCATTTTTTATTTGGCATCCACTACATCATATATATATCAGTTTTTTTTCCATATGTACATGCCAATGTGTTTATTTGATGTTGTTGCTGGTTTATATGTTTAAAAATTGAAAAAAAATGAATTTATTTTGTTATTTTTAATGCTTGCCATGGTGTGCCAATTTTTTCGCTGATGTTGCTGAGAAATTGTATTCCAGATCCTCACCGATGTTGATTTTTCAACAATGATAAAAACAAAAGTCGTAACAAGATGAATTGGCAATTTGGCATTTCCCTTCAATAAATGATAATTCAGTTATTCTTGATAACCAACTGACAAATTAGTATCTATCCGAATCATCCTTACATAGTATCCATCTGAATCAACATTAGTACACAATGGCACTATGAAGTATACCTGTGAGCAAGTCCCGTCATCCTGCCCAAATTGATCTTTAGGCCAAATTTCCTGCCATTTAAACATATAAACATTTATTTTTATCTCACTATAGGATGCCTAAAATACAGACAACCTAGGTAGCGGATGCGAGTTATATAGCCATTTATGTTGACTTGTGTCTTTGCGGACTACCGAAATGAGATGTAAGTAACCAGTTAAACTGATATCCATTAGCATCTTCAAATATTACCAGGATCCAAAAGCTAACCTGCTGGTATAATGATAGGTTTGTTCCCTATTGCATTGATGCTTCTGATCCAAATCTTTCCACCTGAAAGGAAAGATGATGATAACATGTTCAAGAATAAAATATAAAACTACAAAAAGAACGCAAAAATATTCTACTATTCCTAGAGGCATCAATGTTAATTCAAATCTCAGTCTACCCTGTGTGATGTGCTCTCGCTATGTCCATTCAGCAATGCCACTCTAGAAGGAGAAATTGATGCTCTTCTTTGCTCATTCACCTTCAAGCCACGTCCTTTTACTGTACCACGCCCTCTACCATTGTTAGCCCTCTTCTTGCTTGACTCTTCCCGGCTGCCAGTTTGAAGATCCATAGATTCAGTGGCAGACCTATTTCCATCTGCAAAGCCCTGACCAACATGTATTTTCAAGATTAGGAGTGATTCTGTATATGCATGAAGTTCAGTTGGAAAGAAAACACATTACTAAACATGGCAAAGCAGTGCTACAACAGCTGAAAGAAAATAACAAATAAGGAGGATGGCAACATTTCAAAAGCACAAAAGTTTGTGGAAGTGAGCATGGCAGGGAGACTTGTCTGGAGAATGATATTATAAAGTAAAATTCCACTGTCTTCAATCTTGGATCTAAGAAAATAGTTGATCAAAGCAATTTGAAAAAAAAATTACTTAAAGCTTAATAGTTTGAATGTATAGTGAAATGTGTAATGAGAAGACAGAACCTCTGACTGCTTAAAGACATATTTTTCTTCTCCGTCATTATACCGCTGTCGCTTTTGTGGATTTGGTTGAATTAAAAATTCTCCACCAATCTGAGATAAACAAAACAATGAATTAATACTAGAGTGTTATTGAGCACCATGCAGAAAATCAACAGCATATAGTGATGATAAATACGATACAGACTAATCACATTACTAACATATATGGTTCCCCAACAGGATACACTATTGAATAGAGTTGGATCTTTTATCGATTTTGGAAGGTCAGAACTATATTATCTGAACTACTTCTCATTGTGAACACTACAACAGGTTACAGTTTGCCACTTGACCAAGTTACTTTTTGACATCAGAGGGGATGTCAGTCACTCCTTAATGCCTTGAACTAGAGACCTAAAGGGAGTTGAAAAACACAAAGTGGCACACCTAAAAATGAAGACAAGTTGGAGGAGGCTATGGAGCTCTTCCATGAAATGCCTAACAAAAACATACGCCCTAATGTCGCCACATACACTGCACTTATTCATGGTGTATGTAAGGGCGGGCAATGGCAGGAAGCCACCAAGCTGCTTCGTGAGATGCTGGATAGGGGACATGCTCCAGACGTTATCACATATACTGCATTTATTGATGGATGTTGCAAAGAAGGTAAGCTTCAAGAATCTCTCTAGTTGCTAGATGTTATGGTGCAAATAGGCCATCAGCCTACTGAATTCACATACAATACACTTATAAATGGGTTTTGCAAGGTGGGTAATATGGAGAAGGCCAAAGAGCTCCTTCGAGAAATGTCAAAGAAAGGTTGCAGGCCTGACCTTGTTAGCTATAATACATTGATATATGGACTTTGCAAGTATTGCAAGATAAACGAAGTTCAACAAATATTCTATGAGATGCAACACATTGATCGGTGTATTCTGCAAAGTGGGTAATTCTAAGGAGGCAAGAAAGTTATTTAAACAGATGAAAGATAGAGGTCATGTCCCTGATAGCATTGCATATAGCACTAAGCAAGGAATACACACCCCAAGAGGCCAAAATCCTATTGCAAGAGATCTTTAAAAAGGTTTGACACTGGAGGTGTGACATATTCACCAGTAAATAACAGCCGCTGTAAAGATATTGTTGAATGCACGTAGCGAGATTCAATAATAGGGAACGATTCATGAATTGTAATTGATGACCTTGCAAATCTGAATAGTGGTGATTTTTGAATTAGGGGATGCTAACACATTTTATGTCACTTTTCATCTGACAATTTCTTCCACTTTTTTGTGATTTTTTTTTGTTATGGGTAGATATTCGGCATGTAGTGGGCTTGGCCGACCCACAACAAATACGAACGAATAGCGTATCATACCCTATTTTTGTAACTGAAAAAATGGAGGAATCTTGTTTATTGTAACTGAAAAAGAAATAGATCTTGTAACTGAAAATGCAGCTATTAAAGACTGCAGCGGCATTGGTGGAGGGGGATCTTTTCCTTTTCAAAAGAAGAACCAGAAGCAATCTGTGAGTTGGGGAGAGAATCTTGGTGAGAAAATTTTGGAGGGGATATCTTCATGGCATTCCCCTCCCTCAGTCATGTAAATATTCCTTTCTGCAAGAAAGTTCAGTTCTGTGTGTGGTTTAGTGGATTGTGTTTTTTGTTAGGTGCCTTATTGATTGGCATTTTCCTGCAATTTGACCCAATAATTTCCTCTCAAGAACTAACACGATTGTGATAGAATGTCTGTTTTTAATGTTGTTATAGATGCATGATAATAGTTTTGTTGAATTTTGATGTTTCTCATGAGCATTTGGATTCTTGAATTCTAAGTCTGGCAAGCATTTCATTGGAGATACAATAACATTGAGAACAGTTTCATACCTTTGGTTTTGCATTATAATGATTTGTGACTATATTTTTTTCGAGGCTATCATCTCTGTGAAACCATGTAAATTCTCCATCCTGCACTTGATGCTCATTTCTATTATTATATTGTTGAGACCTTTCAAATCTTGATATCTCACCTCTGTTAGTGGGTATTAAGGAAATATAAATTCGGGCTGCTTTGTTTGATTTGGTGATTCATATCAGTTTTGTTGTAGATTGATCACCTTCCATTTCCATTTCCCTCTAGTCAGCCAGAGATGATAGGATTCCCTGTTAACTTTTAGGGGTCTGGTCTGTCTATGATCCAAAGTATTCTGAGTCCACACGTGTTACATGATCATTACAATAGACAAGACCCTCAATGGAATGCTAACATTAGAATAAATTTCCCATTGCCTAGAAGATTCCCCATCTTGGAGTATTATGGAGTGCCTGCTTACAGTGGATGCTCCGTGGTGTTCAAACCGGTTGAGAGCAAGTTGATAGCAGAAAATATCGTTAGTTTCAGCTTCTTCTAGTCTAAGAAAAAAGGAACGACACTCATACATCTGTGATTGGGTTGCGCATCTTTGCAGGCCTGTGAGCTACTCCATGGCAGAGGTAAGTATTTATTGGTTTGAAGAGAGGCTGCAAAACTTTGTTGAGGTACATGCAATAGGATCTTCTGTAGAAGATTTATTTTATTGCTTCCAACAGAGCTCTCTGGAGTGCCATCGATCCCGAGTATGTCATTTACAATAACTGAGTCAACTCTTGAGAATGAGGCAACAATCTTTGGATTTTAAAAAAAGAAAGAAAAACAGAACATTCATTTATGTTATGGCAGAGTGTGGAGATGTTGTTTTCATGACATTAAGGGTGTGATTTGAGTCAAATGATACATTTCCTTACCTGCCTATGCTATCAGTTGTTGTGCGTGAGAGTTTTCTTATACACAACACTCATGCATGATGTTCTAATAGTGATTTCTGGGCAAGTTTTCCAGCAGATATATTTGTACCACGAATGGCAGTTTCAATTATTCTTTTCTCATAGAGATTTATACTTGAAAAGTGCTCATCTTACAATCATAATAAGGTCTCGTGCTAATTGGAAATTAGTCTTGAATCCCTACGAATTAGACTATTTATGTCATACTGGAACATTTTTTATGCTCAGTTTGATGATTTAATGCGCCTGTTTGAGATATTGCATATATGTATTATGGACTCCCTTTTGAAAGTTTATGTGTACCATGTATTTAACTCTGTTTGGTGGAATTTTAGGCAGAAATCCCTCTAGGTTTTAGTGTTTACATCATTTGGTTTAGTGTTTAGTTTGTTGCACATGTGGATTACATTTGCCATTTGTTCAATCTCAATTTGTATTGTATCTCACACTGTTTTGTGTAGCAGTCCCATTGACCTATTTATGGTCATTTGTTGGATATTAATAAATTATCTTATCTTATGTACAAAGTGACTAACTTCACTTCAGTTTACATGAACTAAATGGGAGTTTAGTTCACTTTCAAAAGCCACGGTTTCAACTGTAAGTAAAGTAGATGAACTTAATGCAGTAGTTCCTACTACTATTGGAGGACTTGCACATGGAAACTCTTAGGAATAGTGCACCAGGTGGTTGATCTGATCAACTGTTAAAGACGCTCAGTAATTTTGTACCAAGTAACAAACTTTAAGCCACTTTTTTAGCTCTTTATAATA
The DNA here is from genome assembly GCA_000966675.3 of Picea glauca. Lineage (NCBI taxonomy): Eukaryota > Viridiplantae > Streptophyta > Pinopsida > Pinales > Pinaceae > Picea > Picea glauca. Next base: position 49,127 of record JZKD02S1771515.1, read on the forward strand.
TGTGGACAACTAGTTTAAAGTGGTCTTGACTCCTAAGTGGGTTTCATATAGGTTCTAGAGGTTGTTTAGGAATTTGACATCAACTGAACTCTCTAGTTTGAGTGCAAGAATACTATGTGTTACAAAATAATCTAACACTCCCACATGATGTAAAGTCCCAAGCATCAAAGGGCTAATCTTGTTCAACTTAGGACCACAATAGCTCTTCCTTTCACTTTTGGTTGGCTCTTCTCTAACTCAAGGGGGGCTTCCCTAATGATAGGATCCCCAAGGCAATAGAATGGAGGCACTAAATGATGTATCGGAAAGTTAGCCTAAGCAAAACAAGTGGTAGTAGTATAAATGGAAGAGCATGAAAAATGAAAGAACAAGACCAAGTGCCTAAATCACACCTTGGGCAAATGGAGTCAAGGAAGCATGGATCAAAAGGGAGAGATTATGAATATGTAAGGAAATAAGGGTTGCTACGCATGCCACAAATCTGCCTTAACATGTTGAAATATATTGCAGAAAAATGTCCTTGGAAAGCTAGGTGTACTATTCAAATGTTACTATGAAGGTGATGCCTTATCATGCTAGCAGCAACTAGATTCATTACAAGGCCTACACATAAAAAATACAAGGGTTTCCTACAACAAAATTCAATATATGAAAACATTAGAATCATAAAGCCTCACAACAAAAGATGCTATGCCTCCAAGTATATGAAGTACAAATGAAGTCCAAAGTGAGAGCTCCTCAATCCCTCTCTTAACCAACCCTGAGAGAAAATTCCTCATATAGTGATTAATAAACTTGGAGTAGTTAGATCCCTTCTCAATTTGTGGTTGACTATATCACAATATGTGGACACAAGCCTCTCAAAGAGGATAGAGTAATAGCATACAATATTCTACCTAATCAATCATCTTGTATTCCAATCGCTAATGTGGTCATAGGTGTAATGTAAGCTCAATACTTATATATGTGTGTTCCTGTTCTAGCTCGATATCATTGAACACACTCATTCCATCTTTGCTTAGTGAATAGAGTTGGATTAGCTTAAGATGAGTAATGTATTCACCCTTATCTCTCTTCTATGATTCCCATGTATTAGTTACAATGAGAACAATGATATGGAACTCAAAGAAGATTGGTATAAGAGACCATATCGTACCTATGATACCCATCTTAAGCTTAGTAACTATCACTATATCACCTTAGTTAAGCTAGTAGTAAGCTCTATTGAATCTATAAGCTTATTGATTTCACTATGTTATTAGTACTAATGAATCAAGTCCATTGAATCAGTGACCAAACTTTATTGATGTAACTACACATAATGGAATAAAAAAGATTTGTATAAACATGATATACTTAATACAAGTCTTAGATTACAGAGATTTGGAACTCCATATTCAAGCTAAGCTCCTTGTTATGACGTAATGATCTATGTTTACCTATTCATTTCATACCTTATTAACACTAACCAGAATCATAGTAATAAGTACATAGCCTTACTAGCTCTATGCCAACAGGTGTAACTAAACATTAAGTATGAACACAGTTTGATGGCTTATGTTTCTCTAATAGTTGATCTTGTATGATTGGTTAAGCTTAACATTGATTTGAGTGAACCATTACACAAGCCATAGTGAAAGCTCTCTATTTGTATCATGACCATATGAAGTTTCTCTCTATAGCAGTCTATGTTTCCCCATTTAACACTATCTAAGCTCTATCTTAACCATATTCAAGCTATTAAATAGATCAGTCTAAGCTTAGTAATGGAAACCAGACTCTTATGTGATTCAGATCCTAATAGTAATGATACAGATTTAACCTTGCCTAAGACCAATGATATAGATTTAAATATTGATATGGCTAGTATCTTAACAAAGGTTAATGTACTAGCCCTCTCAACATTGATATTGTATTTTTTTTTAAATACCTACAACACAGTCGCTATTGTGACGTCTTGGAGTGTCGCTCCCATAGCAACCACGTCGGAGTTGCCACGTCCCAGACGTCTCTCTTGCCACGTCCCAGACGTCTCTCTTGCCACCTCCAAGACGTCGCTCTTGCCACCTCCAAGAGTGTCGCTCCCATAGCAACCACGTCGAAGTTGATACCTCTTAACGTTGCTCTTGCCACCTCCAAGACGTCGCTCTTGTCACCTCCAAGCCGACGCTCTTGCCACCTCCAGGACGTCTCTCTTGCCACATCCAAGATGTCGGTCTTGCCACGTCCAAGACGTCGGGCTTACGACATCTATATGGGCGTTGGACAGTGAAATTTGGGATGACACGTGTCCGCATGAAACGTCGCAATAAAGACGAAATCTATGTCGTCAGAAAAACGACGTCATGTGAAACGACATTTGAGGGGGTCCGTTGTTTGTCGTTCTCCTGAAAATATAAAGTGGCAATTGCGTCGAACGCGCCGTTGGAATTTGACCCAAATGCACTAGTGTTTGGATGCAGATCAGCCTTGGTAGGAGACGTACAATCGTTGGAACTACAGAGCTTGAGGAGATCATCACCAGACATGGGATCAAAGGTACAACTACTTGATCTTCTCTCTTATTGCTTTCTTTTTCATTTGTTTTGGTTTGTTTGGGGTAGAGTAGAGAATAGATTAAATTTTAGATGGTCATTCGCTCTGTCTACATCTCAAAACCTGGTGTAGTTAAAGGGGGGATTTCCCGCTAGCAGAATTGGCGACCATACTGGGGACTGCCTCTAGGGTTTTTTAGGGGATTTTGGGTTGATTGTTTGGTTTGTTTTCCTTTCGAGTTTATTTCAATTTTGTTGAGTCTATCAAGGGGTTCTGGTCACCTCTAGGGTGCATGTTAGTTGTCCCTTCCCTGTAAGACTTCCTGGTCTTTTTCATTTTTGAAAATACATAGAGGTGTATGTGCCCTGTCTTGGGTCATCCCGCATACATACGCGCTCTGCACAGTAAAAAGCCTGCTTACATATGCAGGTTGCTGATGCAACAACCCGCGTCTCTGTTTCATGAAAGCTTTTTGAAAAAGAGGGAGTTTGCCTCCTTCCTGATTAAATTTCACACTTCTCAAGGTTTTCTTGGATCAGTCCAGAGTCTCAGTTTGTGCCCATAGCCTTGGTATAGGTTCCAGTTTACTTGCTTCCTTAGTCTTCTTGTGTTTACCCTAAAAAGGTTTTAAGCAAGTTGTTGAGTCTTAGATTTGCCCTTTTTGGTTTCTTTGTTGAATCCCTGCGATCCACAGTGGGATGAAGGTCTTTTCCATTCTTGTTTCAGTTTTCTTTTTATCCTTTTTCACTTTCTTTGAAAAAAGAAAAAAGTTTACTTCAATTTTTTTTTTCTTTAAAGTGGTTCAAAAAAATAATTTCATTTTCTCGCTTTTCAGTTTGGTAAAGTAGTTAAAGTTGTTATTTGCAAAAAGGAAAAATAGTCTTTCTTTTCAAGTTCTTCTTGATTTCTTGAAACATAAGTAGCTTGTAGTCAATTGAAAGAAAGTTTTATGTTTTCTTTACAAGATCTTGAAATGTTAGTTAAGAAAAGTTGACTTTACAAAGAGTTAGTTACAAGCTTTGCTTTTAAATTCGAAGTAATTTTTCTTTCAAGTGCTTTAATTTTCTCCTCCTTTTCGTCTCTTTATAACACCATTAGTTTCACTATCGTACCTTGTGAGTAAATCAAGCCTTTAAAAATAACTCTTAATCTAAAATACACTAGAATTTTCTGTTTGTAGGTTTAACAAACTAGTTTAGGGTTTTAGGGCCTTGAATTAGGCTTGGGGAGGAAACTCTTCAAGGCCACGTTGAATCAAACATTGGAGTGAGTTAGGGAGTTCCCTAACCCTAAATCATGAATAGAATAGCATGCTTGTAGTACTTGTTTGCCTATCTTTGGATGCAGGTCAGCCTTGGTAGGAGACGTGCAGTCGTTGGAACTACAGAGCTTGAGGGATCATCACGAGACGTGGGATCAAAGGCACAGTTACCCGATCTTCTCTCTTATTGCTTTCTTTTTCATTTGTTTTGGTATGTTTGGGGTAGAGTAGAGAATAGATTAAATTTTAGACGATCATTCGCTCTGTCCACATCTTAAAACCTGGTGTAGTTAAAGGGGGGATTTTCCCGCTAGCAGAATTGATGACCATACTGGGAACTGCCTCTAGGGGTTTTTAGGGGATTTTGGGTTGATTGATTGGTTTGTTTTACTTTCGAGTTTATTTCAATTTTTTTGAGTCTATCAAGGGGTTTTGGTCACCTCTAGGGTGCATGCCAATTGTCCCTTCCCTGTAAGACTTCTTGGTCTTTTTCATTTTTGAAAAGACACAGAGGTGTACGCGCCCTGTTTTGGGTCATCTCACATACATATGTGCTCTACACAGTAAAAAGTCAGCATACATACATAGGCTGTTGATGCAACAACCTCTGTTTCATGAAAGTTTTTTGAAAAAGAGGGAGTTTTCCTCTTTCCTGATTAAAGTTCACACTTCTCAGGGTTTTCTTGGATCAGTCCAGAGTCTTTGTTTGTGGCCATAGCCTCGGTATAGGTTCCAGTTTATTTGTTTCCTTAGTCTTCTTGTGTTTACCCTAAAAAGGTTTTAAGCAAGTTGTTGAGTCTTAGATTCGCCCTTTTTGGTTTTGTTGTCACAAGGGCAGACCCAGGGTTCAGTTCTAATAGTGCACCAACAAGCTCTAACTACTGGCCCTTTCGGCAACACCTGCGAAGCAGATGCAGTCACACCCGAAGTAGATATAGGGGGTTGCAGGACACAGGTGTCTACAACCAGAAGGAATGTAAAGTGGATCTCAGGCAATAACACACAACTCTAGATCTGATTTACCACTCTTAAACTCACCTCGTAGATTATATCTCAGATCTAATCTAAACATGCAATAACACAATAACAACAGTTAAAGAACACAACATCAATCACACATAACACAAGATATACGTGGTTCACCCTCTCTCTAGGGTTACGTCCACAGAACTGTGCTTTATGATTTATTAAGTAAAAGCATACAGTTCTATCTGCACACTTAGCTGCAGATCTCTCTTCTTCTTGCTCTTTCTCTCCCCGTCCCTGTGCACCCAGCTGGAGGGTTGATCTTTGCACCCAACTGAAGATCTTACAACACAAACTACCCTCACGATACAACAGTTGTCTCACAATAACAATCTCTCTTTCTTACATACTCTTAACAACAACCCTTCCCCTCTCATGTAGGTCTTTATTTATACATTACATTGACTCTCGGATGACCTTAGGTCGAAACCTAGGTGTCAAAACCCTAGATACTAAAACCCTAGATGTCTAAAACCCTAGGTCAACCTGACCCAGACTTTCAGGGCTTCGCCAGCCTGTATTTCCTCCTTTCCCACGCGGTGCTCCAAAGCACTTTTTTTTTCTCTTTCTTTGCTTGCTGAGTTGTCCACAATCCATCTTTCTTGTTGATTTGTCATCCTTAATCTCTTAGTTCAACGTCTTGCTCTCCCATGCTTCGCTCTAGCTTTTCTGCTTCTTTGGCCCACTTCGCCCCAATCTCAGTCGCTTCGCCTTCTGTGTAGTTCGAACTTTGTCTTTCTTCCATAATACATACCCAAGGGCCAACATGCCCCCAACAGTCACCTGTGACTCATCCTGAGTCACTGCAGGACTAAATTCTCCATTTTACTTCAAATTGCTTCCTGTTTTGTTCCTTCCTGCCATGTGCAGACTGTCTTTTCTGTGTCTGGTACCTAGTTTCAACTACACCTGGTACATAGACCCTTCATCTTTTGTTTTTACTGAGAGCTGTGAGGCAGCTGGTTGTCATAGTATAATTTCAACCGGCTCCCGTTCACTAAACCTTCCTTCCATTCTCCATTCAATGTCTTCAACTGCACAAATCCTCCTTCTGTAACATATACGACCTCAAATGGCCCCATCCAATGTGTTCTAAACTTCCCTGGATGCTTCAGAAACTTGTTGTTGTAAACCAATACCAGATCTCCTTGCTTAAACATCTTCTTCTTGATGTGCCTATCATGGTAGGCCTTCTCTCTTTCCTTCTGTACTTGCTGATGAAATCCTGTAATAAATTTGTCTTCTTCAAGTTCCACCAACTACGCAAGCCTCTCCTGAACAACGTCTGTGTCGTCCATATCTGTAAACGCTACGATCCTCAAGCTAGGAACCAAATATTCCATCGGGACAACTGCTTATAGGCCATAGACTAACTTAAATGGAGTTTGCATTGTCAGCTTCTTGCAAGTGGTTCTATATGCCCATAATACTACTGGCACTCTCAAATCCCAGTCATCTCTGTTTACACTGCAAATCTTCATCAGTGCGTTCTCCAAGATCTTATTGAAGGCTTCGACCATTCCATTCACCTGTGGATGGTATGGTGTGCTTTTCTGATGATGTACTACAAATTCCCATGTCAAAGCTTCAATAGTCTTGTTAATAAAGTGCGTACCTTGATTGCTCATAAGGATCTTTGGGCATCCAAACTGGGTTATGATATCCTCAAATATAAACCATGTAGCTGTATTTTCACTATAGTCCTTCACATCTCTTGCTTCTACCCATCTGGTCAAGTATTATGTCGTAGTGATGATGTAGCAAGCTCCTCTGTGCTTCCCTGGTGGGTTCATAGGTCCCACAAAATCGATGGCCCATTTCTCAAAGGCCTGTAAGGTTATCTGTGGTGCTAACGACATCTCATCTCTCCTGGAAGGTTTCCCAACTCTCTGGCATACATCGCAGGCTTTATAATATTCCTTGGCATCCTTATGTAGAGTAGGCCACCAGAGGCCAGCTCTAAGAATTTTCTGCGCTGTGGCTTTTCCTGCGTAGTGTCCTCCTGCGATGCCTTCATGTGCTTTTGCGAGGATCAATGGCCTCTCTGTCTCCATATCACATCTCCTCAATATCTCATCAGGTCCCATCTTGTATAGTTGTCCAACTATCAGTGAAAATTCTATAGTGCGCACTACTAGTTGTTTCTTCTGGATGATTGTATAATCACTCGGTGCCATTCCTGTAGACATGAACTGTACTATCTCTACGAAGTGGTCATCCACTCTTCTGATGGATAACAGTTGTGCATCAGGTAGTGTATCCTCCAAGCTAGTTGGCTCTTCCCCATGCTCTAATCTGGACAAGTGGTCAAGTCCCTTGTTCATCCTCCCTGGCTTAACCACAATTTCAAAATCATATTCTTGAAATAACAACAACCATTTGCAGATTCTCCCCCCCAACACTGGCTTGTTGACTAGGTATTTCAGTGCATAATGGTCAGTGAACATCTTAAAATGTCCTCCTCGTAAATAATGCCGAAATTTTTGCAACGCATACACCATGGCTAGTCCTTCTCTCTCGGTGGTGGTGTAATTTATCTCATCTGTTGATATCTTTCTGCTAGCAAAATATAACGGATGCTCGATATCTTTTGCTCCTAGCTGGGCTAACACAACACCTAAGGCAATGGACTATGCATCGACATCCACATGGAATTCTTTTCTCCAATCTGGAAAAACCAATATTGGTGCAGTCACCATCTTCTGTTTCAGTGTGTCGAGGCTCTGCTGACATTCTTCTGTCCATTCAAATATACGATCTTTCTTTAGAAGCTTCTCCATTGGCATTGTTATCTGTGCATATCCCTTAATGAACTTCCTGTAGTATCTTGTATGTCCCAGCGCAGTGCACAGTTGTCTCACCGAAGTAGGGGGAGATAGATCAACAATAATAGAGATCTTTGAGGGATCTACCAACAACCCCTTCTTGCATACAATGTGTCCCAGCAATACACCAAAAGGTGACAAAAATAGGCAATTTCTCAGATTTAGGGCAATCTGGCATTGCCTGCACTTATCCAACATTAGTCTTAAATGCTCAATATGATCTTTTAATAAACTAAACACAGTCCAATCATCAAAATAAGCTTCTAAAAATTTATGTAAGAACTCTTTAAATGCTTCGACCACCACCCTGGAAAATATGGCTGGTGCATTCTTCATCCCGAAGGGCATCACTGTGTACTGGTAAGATCCCCATTCTGTGGTGAATGTGGTCTTATGGAGATCTTCCTTGGCAATTCCGATCTGATGGTATCCTGAAAATCCATCTGTGAAGGAGTAGACCTCCTGTCGTCCAACATTATCTAGCACTTCGTCAGTGAATGGTGTAGGGAATGGGTCATGCAAACATGCATCGTTTAGCTTCCTGAGATCTACACAGATCCTGATCTCTCCAGTCTTCTTATCTTGCACCACCATAGGGATGATCCATTCTGATTCTTCGACAAGTTCTATGATGCCTGCTTCCAACATTTTGTCGAGCTCAATCTTGACTTTCTCCTTGTACTTGGGGTTCAATTTGTAGGGTCTTTTCTTGATTGGTCTTGCATCTGGTTTTAATGGAATATTCATCTCCCACATGGGCCCTTTAATTCCCTTCATCTCTGTGAATTTTGTTGGAAAAATATCATGGTATTCATGTAGTAATTCTGTTATCTTATCAATAGTGGCCTCATCCCAGTAATCTCCAACATTTGCTAGTTTGGGTGTTTCCTCTGTTCCTATATTGACTTTTTTTTATCTTAATGGGCTTCCCAATAAAAGGCAGTTCAACCCCAGGTCCCTCTATGTCTCTCTGTCCCTCAGTTTCTGTGATGTTCACGTTCCTCGGATCATCGTCTTCATCAACATTGATGTTGTAACAGTCTTGTAATCCTTGAAAAGGCACAATCCATGCTTCCTCTTCTTCATGCTCTACAGTGAGGCTAGGTGCCTCCTCAAATACTCTCTGTCTAATAACTTGCAATGCCTGATGTACTATTGGGTACTGACTCTCAAATAAAAAGGTGGTTATAAAATTCTCATTCATACCTTGCCAATCTGAAGTAGTGAGGTGCAGCGCAGCTTGCAGATACCAATTGATAGGCACTGTCCCTAATGTATTAACGAACTTGTGCACCCACTGTTCTTGCAAAATATTGCTCCAGGCCTCCTCACAACTTCACACATGGGATGTTGGACAGCTCTGTCTTGTATATCGAACTTCACACCCCTCAATGTGGTCTGAAAATCACGTTGTCATTAAGGTTTGACATTGCACCCACTCCGTGATGTTTTGTTTATGCATTCTCCACCACCTCGCTGGAGTTGATTTTAGTGCTTCTTCTAGTGCCAACAGCCTCTATTGTGCTGGTACAACTTCTTCAAATTCTAGCAAAAATGTTTCTAAGTGGTTTAAACCATAAAAATTAGGCAGGTTACTTACTTTTGTGCCGATACAGTGAACCTCCCTGGCCAATCTGGCACACCTTCGTGCATAAACTTCATACATCTTGTTCTGCTAGTTCTCCAGTGCTTCTTCGGAGTCTGATGAGCATGCGCTCTCACTTCACCAGCTCAAGTTCCCATCTGCTGTAGGATTGATGTAATCCTGTTGTCTTGTTGTCAGTTTGTAAATATTCTCTAATTCATACGTGCGGTATTCTTCTCTGATTGGCTCTGTGTACCGGCGACCTTTGTTAGGATCCAGAGGTGCAATGACCCTAAGGCCATTCCCTTCAAACACCATTCTCCTTTTTCTTAGATCCACCATAGTTTAATTATTAAAGGCCCAATCAACTCCTAATAGCGCAGGATAGGGACATCTCTCGTCCACTATCTCGATTACTTTGAAATCTACAAAGGTTCTTACCTCGTCGATGTCCACAAGGACATGCTCTAATCTGCCAAAAGGACTCACTGCCTGCTGATTAGCCATTCTGAGTCTGATAGGGGAGTAAATCAGCTTCGACTTCCCCATCATTGCCCAGGTCTGCTTCGTCATGACATTGACTTCTGACCCTAAGTCAAGGACTACATAATCTATATCATAATCGCTAATTTGAACATTCAGGTGTAGCTCCTTATTTGTCCTTCTCTTTCTTGAAACTTGGTTCACAACCCTATTCAACATAGGGTCCACTCTTCCTATCTCATAGTGATTTAGTAAATGTTGTAGTTATTGTACATCCTTCCCATATTTAATTACATCAATAAATGTATACAAGAAAGTTGCAATCTTACTTACCTCTTTTCCATCTCTTGGTGAGGCAGACTGATCAAAGGCCAGGGGAATTCCACATTCTCTTACTTCTGGTCACGCCTTTGATGAAGAACCCCATGCTTCTCCAAATTCTCAGCGAGCCTCTTCAAATGTCTTCTTCTCTTTCCATGGATCAAATTCTTGTGTCTTTTCTGCATCTTTCATGATCCCTGATTCTTCTGTGTTCTTCTCTGGAGTTACTCTGTCTTCTCCTGTAGCAGTGCCTCCTCTTGTGATAACAGTGACTCTAGGGTCCTCTCCGCAAGGTTCTGTTGATATAAGTTGTACTTGTGCATTCGTACCTCATCTTTCCTGAAGCTTAGCCATCAATGTTGGGCATTCCTCAATAACATGCTCGAATGAGTTGCAATAACTGCAAGTCGTGCAAGGGTTCTGGCAGTCCCTTGCCAAGTGTCCTGGTTGCGTGCAGTTATAACAGATGATTTGTCCTCGACCTAAACCCATACCTCCTCCCCTTCCTTTGCCTTTAAATCCACCGCGAGGGTTAAAGTTTCCTCGTCCTGGGGAATTATACTGCGTAGTGTTTCCTTCTTGTTGTACTTCTCCTTGAATCTTATATATATCCCTTGACCTTTCATGCATGAGATCATAAGCTCTGCAATCCCTATCATCATGTCCTACTAACTTACAAAATGTGTAGTATAGGTTGGTAGGTGTTTGGACATACTTTTGCAAATAGTAGCACTCACCGGGGCGATGTCGATTTCTGCATACTTTGCACCAAGGTAGAGTAACTTGCTTCAAAGGGCTCAGAGATCCAAAAGCCAAGTACTCATGAAATAAGGGACAGTGTTCCTTATCATGACCTTCTGACTTGCATCTGATACACCAGATGTCTTCTCTTTTTTCTTTTCCCTTCTCCTTCTTCATATCTTCGACCTGAAACGACAAACTAGTTAACTGACTCAAAATCTAACTCATACCTGCGCTGGATTCTGTCATCGGGGCTGATTCTAAATTCATGGCGATCTCCAGTGCTTCGGCCTAAGAACCAATCTTTTGTTGCATCAGAGGAACTCATATGTATGGTAAGAGCACAACAATGAACCATTCTTTGTTCTGTTCATCTGGGATTCGAAAAGTCAAGTTGCTTGTCAAGGTCTTAAACCTTTGATCAAACTCCCACATAGGCTCAACTACTTTCTGTTTGATCTCCTTCAACTCTGTAATGCACTATGATTCTGATTTAGGCTTCTTGAACTCAACAATTAGCGCAATCTTGATTTCTCCCAATGGTTTAGGTTGTGCTATTCCTTGAAAAAATTTCATGTACCAACTTAGTGCACGGTCTCTCAGGGTAGTACTGAACTGAGTCCTTTTAATGTTTTCATCAGTGATATTCTTAATGCTCCATACGGCTTCGCTTAAAAATAGATGCTGATCAGGATCCTCAGATCCATCTCCTCTAAAGGTGGGCAACCTCATCTCGTCTTCCATAGATCTTCCTGACTGAATGGGTATTGAACTGCTTGCAGTAGTGCTCTAAGTACTCTGATAGCTTAGGTTTCTCTGGTTACTTATTGTTGATACAATAATAGGAGGAGTGATAGTACTTACTTCAACTTTAGGCACAGTTCCTGAAGCTCCCGACTCGTCTCGACAAAGTTCTTCATTCTTCCTTTCTTCTTCCCTAGCCTACTTTGAATGCTCCTCCTTCACTAGCTCTTCTTATTCCCCACTGTAGAACCCTTCTTCTGGTGCTGATGGCTCGAGAACGTCTTCAAATAGGTTCACCAGAGGTACTTCTCTAAACGATCTTCCACTGCGCATATGTCCAACCTTTGCGTTGTTGTCACTGTCTGAATTCTTGAACATTAGCTTCAATAAATCTGATAACTTACTGAATCTTCAGTTCTTTTCATGCAATAACATCTTGATCTTTAACTTTAAGAAGTGTAAAATTTTCCTCGAGGTCCTTTAAAGAAATATCTCTCTACTTGGTTGTATGGATCTACTCTATCAACAACAAACTCAGTGATGTACCCTCCAATGATGCTATCAAACCAGTGATATACTACTCTTGACACGGTGTTGTCAACTCTCTTGACCTTCTTGACCAGCGCTGCCATCCAAACCACAGGTGGTCTGATTCTGATCTCAAACTAGGTATTTGATAATATAGCTAACCACTCATATAGCTTCTGATGGATTCCTCCAAAGAAGATCTCATGTATATCAGTAAAGATATACTTCTCCAACCAATCCTCCGTACTAATATTAGGGTTTCTATTATGTGCTTCAACAAAGTCTTTTTCTTGCTCTTCTATCCACTTCTGAATCTCTATCTTCGATGGAAACCACCTTGACATTCCCTCAAGAAGATCCCAGTCCCGACAACGAAACCATTTGTTGGCACAAGGGCATACCCAGGGTTCAATTCTAATAGCGCACCAACAAGCCCTAACTACTGGCCCTTTTGGAAACACTTGCGAAGCAGATGTAGTCTCACCCAAAGTAGCTATAGGGGGTTTCAGGACACAGGTGTCTACAACCAGAAGCAATGTAAAGTGGATCTCGGGCAATAACACACAACTCTAGATTTGATCTACCACTCTTAAACTCACCTCATAGATTATATCTCAAATCTAATCTAAACATGCAATAACACAATAACAGTAGTTAAACAACACAACATCAATCACACATAACACAAGATATACATGGTTCACCCTCTCTCTAAGGCTACATCCACAAAACTGTTCTTTATGATTTATTAAGTAAAAGCATACAGTTATATCTGCACACTTAGCTGCAGATCTCTCTTCTTCTCTCTCTTTCTATCCCCGTCCCTACGCACCCAGCTGGAGGGTTGATCTTCGCACCCAGCTAAAGATCTTACAACATTGATTGCCCTCATAATACAACAGTTCTCTCACAATAGAAATCTCTCTTTCTTACATACTCTTAACAGTGACCCTTCCCCTCTCATATAAGTCTTTATTTATACATTACATTGACTCTCGAACGAATTTAGGTCGAAACCTAGGTGTCAAAACCCTAGATGCTAAAACCCTAGGCATCTAAAACCCTAGGTCAACTTGACCTGGACTTTCAGGGCTTCGCCAGCCTGTATTTCCTCCTTTCCCGCGTAGTGCTCCAAAGCACTTGTTGTTCTCTTTCTCTGCTTGCTGATTTGTCCAAGATCCATCTTTCCTGCTGATCTGTCATCCTTAATCTCCTCGTTCAACGTCTTTCTCTCCCATGCTTCGCTCTGGCTTTTCTGCTTCTTTGGCCCACTTCTCCCCAATCTCAGTCACTTCGCCTTCTGTGCAGTTCGAACTTCGTCTTTCTTCCATAATCTATACCCAAGGGCCAACAAGTTTCTTGGTTGAATCCTTGCAATCCGCAGTGGGATGAAGGTCTTTTCCAGTTTTGTTTTAGTTTTATTTTACCATTTTTTACTTGCTTTGAAAAAAGAAAAAAATGTACTTCAGTTTTTTTTTTTTCTTTAAAGCAGTTCAAAAAAAGAATTTCATTTTCTCGCTTTTCAGTTTGGTAAAGTAGTTAAAGTTGTTATTTGCAAAAAGGAAAAAGAGTCTTTCTTTTCAATTTCTTCTTAATTTCTTGAAACATAAGTACCTTGTAGTCAAGCGAAAGCAAGTTTTAGGTTTTCTTTACAAGATATTGAAATGTTAGTTAAGAAACATTGAGTTTACAAAGAGTTAGTTACGAGCTTTGCTTTTAAATTTGAAGTAATTTTTCTTTCAAGTGATTTAATTTTCTCCTCCTTTTCGTCTCTTTATAACACCATTAGTTTCACTATCGTACCTTGTGAGTAAATCAAGCCTTTAAAAAGAATGATTTTTCTAAAATACACTAGACTTTTCTGTTTGTAGGTTTAACAAACTAGTTTAGGGTTATAGGGCCTTGAGTTAGGTTTGGAGAGGAAACTCTTCAAGGCCACGTTGAATCAAACATTGGAGTTTGAGTTAGGGAGTGCTTAATTCCATTTTCATAAAATTTAGCCGGGACCCCCCTTTAACAAAGGGGATAAACACGAGGTCTTGTGAGGAAAGGAAGCAGAGATAACCCCTCCAAAGATGGACTGAACGTAGTGGTGATCATATATTGAGGGTATTTCTCGAGAATAATACCGACTGCATTTTCCTACGGAGCTTCGTGGACCTCGAATCCGTTTGAGATCCTATGTTTTCTTTCAGACCATTCAATTTTGATACCCTTGATAGGCTTTAGACTTGTTATCCTGCTCATTACGATCTGCCCGACTATCGACTGTACCCACCTGGTGATTGATTGTGAGCTGGCAACCTAGTTTCCCATATTATAGGGACTTACACGGGTGATTGCGGGGGTATACCACAGTACCTGAGGAATATGTCGGATCGCGCTTCGTAAAGTATACCCGGAGGGTGCTTCTGTTTTCAATTTGCAGTTACATCGGTTAGTTTCTCTAGTGTTGATTGGCGTAACTGTCCTTCCTACTATATAGTAGACTGCTTGATTTTTCTTTAGGAAACTTTTAGTGTGTGCTTGGTGTTCAACGCTAGTTAAGCCTTACTATGTCGGTTGATCATTTCACAAAGTGGAAGATCAACAGCTCCGTCGGTCGCAAAGGCTTTAGGGCCTATTGTCGGTTACATTGGAGCCACCTCTGCCACCATTGTGGTGAAAACTTTACCAAGAAGGTTCATTCGAAGCGACCAAGTCGTAGGAAACTGTTCCCGAGCCTACTCTTTGAGGTGACTATTCGACTCTGGAGGAACCTACCATTTCTGACCTTGAGGCAGAGGCTCTTAGGCCAGCTAACCCTCCGATTACTAACTTTTCGGGGCTGATCTTGATTCAGATTGTCCTTCCCAAGGTGACACCTTCTAAGCGCCAACTAGTCCTACAAGCAGCAATGGAAGCGAATTCCGCTACTTCGTTCGGGAGTCCTCATACTCTCATTACGACTACTACCACAGTGGGCATCCTACCTCCTCTCCCACCCTCGCCAGTTAGGACCACAATGGTCTTGACTCCCTCAACTTCGGGTAGTGGTTCGATACCGTTATCGACTTCGACCACTGCTCCATTTACTCAAGGTGATATGGGCCCTCCCTTCTCATATGGGATGCCCGACTTTGATTCAAACTTGGTTCTTACTTACTCTACCTTACAGACCATGGGTCTGGGGGCAGTGATATCAAACACTCCCATGCAAGGGTCAACTGGGGGCGATTTTGTCCCTTTTAATGCTATCGCTTATGGTGGGGGTCATACACCTCCTTCGTCCCCTTCACTCGGTGGTGTGTTTCAGTAGCAAATCGGGCCAAACACTAATTATAACTTGTTTGGTGGAGGCAGTTTAGGACCTTCATCTTATACAACGCCGATGGGATCTATGTCATTCTATTTGTTCAACGTGTTTGGGAACAATGATTTTTCTTCTCGGCTCGGAGGAACCCCATTTTTGGTCAACAGAACCCAGTGCTGGGTATTGTTCCTTCGCAGGGAGCGACGATTAGATTTTTCTCCACATAGGGTCTTTATAATCATTGGCAAGGATCAGTTCCCTCGCAAGGGATGTCGGTCGGGGGCAACCCCTTCCATACTCAATGGAACCCCAAAAAGGGCTCTGTACCCATGTCCTTCGGATCGGCTAGGGGAATCCCCTTCCAAGGTCCTTGGAACACAATGCAGAGGGGGATTGTTGGACATACCGATTACACTGAGAGGGGGGGTTAACAATGTAGGGTTCTTTTTCCCAAAACTTCCCTCTTACACAAAACTCAATAGTTAAAAATCACCTTTAAATCATTACTCATTGTTTTCATTTATAACCAGTTAGATGTGAACACATATCAACAACATATATCAACAATATATCATCAACAATTCATCACCACAAGGAACACAAAGAACACAAGATGTATGTACAATTTTCTTTTTATTACGGACTACAATCCTTTTGGTTTTTTAGAAACAACTGAATAGAGTACAACTCTACAAGAGCACCAGCTCTATAATGCAAGACTCATCTTACACCCTCAGCACCAACTAATATGAGACAACAATCTTCAATATATATCAATCTGTACCATAAACAAGTGCATCAACCATGCACCAACTTGTACCAAACAACCTGTAATCAACCTGTACAGTAAAAAAGTGCATCCAACCATGTACCAAGTATGTATCAATCATTTTTCCACTACTCATCATGTACCAACATCATCAACTATACACCTCATGTATGTGCCAACTCATCAACTGTTTGTCTCAACCATGACTAGTTTTGGACTAGTCAACAACCCTAACTTGAAATAATCATAACTATGTACATGTAATGAATAAAGATCTGAAACTGATACACAATGTTCTTCAGTGTGTTTTATGCAATTCCTCCTGGTTTCACTACTTGGAACCTCTCAGAAAAATATTTATAGCAAAAATGGCATACCTTGCTGAATTCTGGCTTATTCTAGAGAGCGACCTTGTAGAGCGTTCCCCGCATGGAATATTTGTTGAATAGATCTGAAATTTTTACATTGCATACTAAAAACTGTCATCTAACCAACACATTTTGTCTTACTGAATTTAGATCTGTTATGAAGAAGTTATGACGTTTTTACTCGAAACACCTGTTTTTGACTAGTTTCAGGATTAGCCACAAACCCTATTTTTCACGTAGCGTAACTCCAAAAATACAACGACCCACAAGATTAATTGTTTACCACAGATACTTGGATATGTTTCCTCAATGGAATAGCAATTGCACAGTTTGAATCATTCTAGAAAAAAAATTATTTCTAAAATGGTGAGATGACCTGTAAATAACATACCTTAGAAAGCATCATCAAAAGAATTTATCCTCCCTTGAATTCCAACCCTCTTTTCTTCACCTTCCCTCTGAAATTCGGCTTAGATATCCTTTGGTTACCTCAGTCACCTATATATCTTCAATATTCTCAAGTTTAATCTAAATGAGAGAGCCTTGCCTCTTATTTATACTCTCCAAGTAGCTTTCTTAGAAGCATCTTTTAGGTCACTTTGCCCACATAGCCACTTTGTCCACATAGTCACCTATGTCCAACTTTTCCGAATTTTTCACTTGTCCATGTATCCAATAGCCACTTGAACACTTAACCCATTTTCCTCATTTTAGGGTTAACCTTCTTATAACCACTTTCCATAATTAGAAAGTTCTCCATTTACTTTATTATTTAAATAATCCTCCTTGACTTTGTCACTTCACTTTATTATTTAAATAATCTTCTAACCATCTTAACCCACTTTACTTATTTTAGGGCTAACCCACTTCTAACCACTTTCCATAATTAAAAATTTATACATTTACTTTATTATTTAAATAATCCTCCTTGACTTTGTCACTTCACTTTATTATTTAAATAATCCTCTTTGACTTTGTCACCTCACTTTATCATTTAAATAATATTATTTGATTTTGTCGCTTCACTTTATCATTTAAATAATCTTCTTGACTTTGACACTTTATTTTATCATTTAAATAAACCTTCTTGAATTTGTCACTTTACTTTATCATTTAAATAATGATTTCTTCTTTTCAATTACTTTGACTTCTTTGACCATTTGGGGCTTCAAGACAACATATGGGGGTCCTCCAACTTCGTAAAGCCATAACTCTCAAACCATGAGGAGTTATGTGACATTCCACATACCACTAGAAATGGTATGACAATCACTATCTATCTAGGATAGTTTGACCGACAAATTCACTGATCTTCATGTTATTATTCCACACTCAAGCATGGGTCCTCCAACCATTCTTTTAGGATAACTCAATCGTAAAGCGTCTTTCCGTGAGGGCTTTCACCATAAGGGGACCACTTTGGAGTTCATCCATTTGTGTAACTTATAAACCACGATAAGACTATAATAATCAATCTAACTATGCATCATATATCAAAGAAACCACATTATACCATCTTCATCTTTGCATCATGTATCAATGATAACTCATTGATCCATATTCATCTATGCATGACATCATATGCATCACATACTTGACATCTATCCAATATAATCACGGACAATACATATTACATTTGACATCAATCATCAATCAATCAATCCTTTGGCATCAATCAATCACTTGACATCAATCAATGACATCAATCAATCAAACCATTGGAATCAATGACAACATGATCCAACAATCTCCCCCTTTGGCATTGATGGCAATACCAATATTGATGTCAACACCAATCAGTGATGTCAACATGTAGACAAGGCATTATTTACATCAATAGTCATCAATCATATCAGTATGACTATCTCCCCCCATCAATCACATCAATGTGACTATCTCTCCCCCTTTGACATCAATGGAAAAGTGTCATCCTCCTCTTGGGGTTTCTCCCCTTGCTTGAACTCTCCTTGGGGCTACTCCCCCTGTCTGAATGACTTTGATCTTCCTCTGAATAATCTCTCCCCTTTTGAACAAGGGATATCACTCTGATGTAATGCTGAAGATACATCACTCATACTCCCCCTGTGACCATCGCTCCCCCTGGAATTATGCCTATGTGCCCTTTCTTCAAATTTAGGGCTCTTTTCTAGGCATGCATCTGATAAATATCTCCTCCTAGAATCATGGGAAGAAGAATGACTCCCCCTATCTCCTCTGCAATATGATCAACACGCAATTTCTACTGCTCAACCGGATCATAGATCAAATTCTCTTTCAATGATGATCCTTGGACCTATCCATGCATCAAACTTGTGCCATACCATACATCATTAAAAAAAATATATGTCAATAATAAAATAGATAATCATGAAAAAAATATCAACCAAGTACATCATGTACCAAAATGTGCCCACCATGCACAACACCCATGTACATCAACATCATACAATGTGCCAAAAGATATCATCCATGGAATGTATCAACCATATGCCTCTATCAACATGTCAACATGTGCATCTACCAACATGCCTACCATGTGCATCCACCAATATTCCAACCATGTGCATCTACCAACATGCCAAACAAGTGTCATATCACTCATAATATGTCTCTACCATGAACCAAGTGCCTCAATCATCAAATGCCTCATGTACCAAAATATATGTTAATCAAGTAATACCAATGACGTACTTTTAGCCAAGTACTCATCATCCAAACATATACCAAACATGTACATCAACATCTATCACTACTTGTACCAAGCAAGTATGCCAAGTCCACCATAAAATATATGCCAATCAAAACTTCTAGTAGGTGCCTCTACCAATGTACTAATAGTATGCTTCAATAGATCAATGACATCTCTAGCTAGCATCATCATCATATAACCAAGGTGCCATAACTTCACTGCAATAACCAACATTGTTCTTTAACAGAAAATGCCTCAATCCACACTCATGGGTTAGTGCCATGCATACAAGATGGCCTTTCCTTAATTTTTATCATCACTTTGCATAATCCAATATAGGATCATGAAAACCTGTAGGAAACAATGTTAGAACCTGCAACAAACCATGTCAGACCCTGCAACATAGAGTATACCATCAAATCAAGCTGCAACCCAAGTGCATTGTCTTTTTTCCCAAGGCTTTACCACATATACGCGGTCTGCTGCACAACAGCTTGCGTATGTACGCGACATATTCAAGGTTAACCTGCGTATGTATGCGACTAATACCACTGTCACCCGCGTATGCTTTAGTATATGACTTACTAGAGCTTCCCTTAAGGCTTCCATTCTTTTCTGGCTACTCAGTCTTCTTCACCCACTTTTGAAGGTGTCCCCGCTTCTCAGAACTTGAGCTTTGAGCATCCATATTTTCAAAGATGTTTCTCTTCCTTACTTCATTCCTTCTTCTAGCCATGGTATGTGAAGTACTCATCATGGAATTTTTTCTTGTGCTCCAACAATCCTGATATTTGTGGCCAAATCCACTACAGCTGTAACATCTCATGGTGTTACAGTGAACAACAATGTGTCCTACTTGATCACATCTCCAACACCTTATGGTGTTATAAAATCTTCCATTATATCTCCTTTCATAAGCTCTACATTCAAAAGATTTGTGACCATATTCACTACATGAATAACAATGCCCATGAAAAATACTTTCATACCTTTGCTTTGGTATCCCAAAGATAGCTTGTTGATGTCTTCCTTGCTTTGTTCTTTTGAAATTTTCTTTGCCTTGTGTAGATGGTTGATTTGCAACATTGTCTTCATCCTTTGATGGACTTACCTCATGATTCTTTAAGGTGCTTGCTTCAACATGTGTAGCTTCTTTCTTGTATCCAAGACATAATTTATCATTTGGTGATCTTTGGCTTTCCAAGATCTCATTCAAGATTTGTGAGCTATTCAAGAATTTATTTGACTTCTCTACTTTCTTTCTAAGATCAAAAACTTCATCTTCTAACTTATGACATGACTCTTCCTTTTCATTTATTTGATTCTTCAATAGTTCCTCTATCCTTTTGGATTCTTCAATTTGGGTCTTGAGATGGACAATAGTTTCAAGACTTTTGCTAATCTCATCATCTACCTTCCTATCATCCTTTTCATTACTTAGTCTTGTGATCTCTTCTTCCTTTTCTTCTAATTGAGTCTTATTACTCTCTTCTTGTTCCTTGAGCATTTCCCTTAACTTCAAGATGCTCCTTTTACTCTTCTTAAGAAACTTTTTAGTGTTATCCGAAAGATAGCTATAATCTATATAATAATGGTCATTGCTATATTCATATAAACCATCTTCAACCTTCTTTTGAAGTTCTAATAGATTTTCTTCTATTCTCTCCATGGGATAACTACCATCAAACTCTACATAAACTATCTCTAGATTTTTTTCTTCACTTGTAGAGAAAAATTCAACATCATCATCTTTTGAAATATTGCAATCAGGGGTTTTTGATAATTCTTTACCTTCATTTGAAATGTCTTTAAGATCTTCCTTTTTACCAACGTCATTACATGATTCTTTGCCTTCATTTGAAATGTTTTCAAGCTTACATTTAGAAATAATGCAATCAATAATTTTTGGGATTCTTTACCTTTGATGATCTTGATGGAGTGGTCTTCAATATCTTCTTTCTTGTTTTGATATGTCTTCTCTAGATTTAGCCATAGATCCTTGGCGGAAGTGCATTGTCCCATGCTCTCTTTTATAGGGATTTAGAGTCCTCTAAGAATGGCCTTGAGAGCCAATGCATCATTCTTCTTTCCTTCCCTTTGAGCTGCAAACTTTGACTTGTTCTTCATGGAAACTGATCCACCAATGGCTGCCTTCCAAATACTACTCCCATTTCCTTCAAATGTACTCTCATCTCTATTCTCCAAGGATAATAGTTTTCCTCATCAAGGATTGGAACTTCATCATCCATTTGTGTGTCCATGGATCTCCTCCAAGCTTGTTAATTCTTATAGTGAAGGCCCACTCTGATGCCAATCATTGGACACACCGACTACACTGAGAGGGGGGGGGGGGGAACAGGGTAGGGATCTTTTTCCAAAAAATTCTCTCTGACACAAAACTCATTAGTTAAAAATCACCATTAACTCATTACTCATTGCTTTCATTTATAATTAGCTAGATGTGAACACATATCAACAATATATATCAACAAGTCATCACCACAAGGAACACAAAGAACACAAGATGTATGTACAATTTTCTTTTTATTACGGACTACAATCCTTGGGGTTTTTCAGAAACAACTGAATAGAGTAAACTCTACAAGAGCACCAGATCTATAATTCAAGACTCATCTTACACCCTTAGCACCAACTGAGATGAGGCAACAATCCTCAACAAATATCAATTTGTACCATAAACAAGTGCATTAACCATGCACCAATCTGTACCAAACAATATGTAATCAACCTGTACCATAAACAAGTGCATCCAACCATGTACCAAATATGTACCAATCATGTTTCAACTACTCATAAACATGTACCAACATCATCAACTATACACCTCATGTATGTGCCAACTCATCAATTGCTTGTCTAAACCATGACTAGTTTTGGACTAGTCAACAACCCTAACTTGAAATAATAATAACTATGTACCTGTAATGAATAAAGATCTGAAATTGATACACAATGTTCTTCAGTGTGTTTTGTGCAATTCCTCCATGTTTCACTACTTGGAACCTCTCAGAAAAATGAGTTATAGCAAAAATGACATACCTTGTTGAATTCTGGCTTGTTCTAGAGAGCGATCGTGTAGTGCGTGCCCCGCATGTCATATTTGTTGAATAGATATGAAACTGTTACAAAGAATACTAAAGACTGTAATATAACCAACACATTTTGTCTTACTGAATTTGGATATGTTGTGAAGAAGTTATGACGTTTTTACCTGAAACACCTGTTTTCGACTAGTTTCAGGACTAGCCACAAACCCTATTTTCCACGGAGTGTAACTCCAAAAATGCAATGACCCACAAGCTTAATTTTTTACCACAGATACTTAGATATATTTCCTTAATGGCATAGCAATTTTATGTTCTGAATCATTCTAGAAAATAACATACCTTATAAAGTTATTACTAAAATGGTGAAATGACCTGTAAATAACATACCTTAGAAAGCATCATCAAAAGAATTTATCCTCCCTTGAATTCCGGCCCTCTTTTCTTCACCTTCCCTCTGAAATTCAGCTTAGATATCCTTTGGTTACCTCAGTCACCTATATATCTTCAATATTCTCAAGTGTAATCTAAATGAGAGAGCCTTGCCTCTTATTTATATTCTCTAAGTAGCTTCCTTAGAAGCATCTTCTAGGTCACTTTGCCCACATAGCCACATTGTCCGCATAGTCACCTATGTCCAACTTTTCCCAATTTTCCACTTGACCATGTATCCAATAGCCACTTGACCACTTAACCCATTTTCCTCATTTTTGGGTTAACCTTCTTATAACCACTTTCCATAATTAGAAAGGTCTCCATTTACTTTATTATTTAAATAATCCTCCTTAACTTTGTCACTTCACTTTATTATTTAAATAATCTTCTAACCATCTTAACCCACTTTCCTTATTTTAGGGCTAACCCACTTCTAACCACTTTCCATAATTAGAAAGTTCTCCATTTACTTTATTATTTAAATAATCCTCCTTGACTTTGTCACTTCACTTTATTATTTAAATAATCCTCCTTGACTTTGTCACCTCACTTTATCATTTAAATAATATTATTTGATTTTGTCACTTCATTTTATCATTTAAATAATCTTCTTGACTTTGACACTTTATTTTATCATTTAAATAATCCTTCTTGACTTTGTCATTTTACTTTATCATTTAAATAATGATTTCTTCTTTTCAAGTACTTTGACTTCTTTAACCATTTGGGGCTTCAAGACAACATATGGGGGTCCTCCAACTTCGTAAAGCCATAACTCTCAAACCATGAGGAGTTATGTGACATTCCACATACCACTAGAAATGGTATGACAAGCACTATCCATATAGGATAGTTTGACCGACAAATTCACTGATCTTCATCTTATTATTCCACACTCAAGCATGGGTACTCCAACCATTCTTCTAGGATAACTCAATCATAAAGCGTCTTCCCATGAGGGATTTCACCATAAGGGGTCCACTTTGGAGTTCATCCATTTTTGCACCTTATCAACCATGATAAGACTATAATGATCAATATAACTATGCATCATATATCAAAGAAACCACATTGAACCATTTTCATGTTTGCATCATGTATCAATGACAACTCATTGATCCATCTTCATCTATGCATGACATCATATGCGTCATATATTTGAAATCTATCCAATCTCATCAAGGACAATACATATTACATTTGACATCAATCATCAATCAATCAATCCTTTGGCATCAATCAATCACTTGACATCAATCAATCAAACCATTGGCATCAATGACAACATGATCCAACAAAAATCCCTGCACAAGTTCTGTCTTTCAATTACGGGAGTCAGCCGATGATACCCCAATAGATCCAGTTTCCCTATGCTGGTCAAGGCCAAAGTTTTTACCAAAAGCCTCGCCAACAATCCAACTTATCCTGGCAACCTGGTGCTAGTCAAACTCTAGGACCCTCTTTTCTTGTGAATAGTTCACAACCGAAACTACCGTTTCTGGCAATGCTACATCTACCAGACTTGTTGAGATTACTAAACGATCCAATTTTTCATTATCTGCATTGTCCCCCCATGCTGACTAAGTTTCCCTCAGATATTCTTAAATTTGAAGGCAAGCTTGGCGAAGATCCAAGCGATCATGTGATGAATTTTCATTTATGGTGCCGGTCAAACTCACTGAGAGACGACTCTGTCCAGTTGTGCCCTTTTCAACTCACTCTTATAGGGGTTGCTGCGAAATGGTATATTGAGCTCGACCGCTTGAGGTAGTCTTACTTCAATGACTTGGAAATGGTTTTCTTGAACCATTTCTAGTTCCCTGTGAGATATGATGCCAACACCGAATTGTTGGCCAACTTTGAGAAAACCAAGGCCGGCCACATCTCTGCTCATATCCAAGAATGGCGGCCTCGAAAGAGCTTAATTAAGGTCCAAGTCCCTCCTCCTTTCTTTCTTGAGTGGTTCCTGAAGTCTTTGGTGCCCTGTGTATCCAAGGAAGTAGCGACTTCCAGAGTGTTTTCAGAAGAGGAGGTGATTATGAGAGCGCAACATCTTGAACCGATCTACTCTCATTCTGACATGCTCTACAAGATTCCACTAGATGCGTCACGGTCTATTCTTGATAAGGCCAAGAAAAAGTCTGGACCCCATGTCGATGATATTGTGGGCTCAAAACAAAGAAATTCCATAGACATGTTGTAGAATTAGTTGCAACAATTGTCGATACAACAGACTGTGGCCAGCCAGACTTCGAGTTCGGTTGTTACCCCTACCCAGACGTCGGACGTACAGAGTGTACAGTCGAAGAACCCTATGACCAACCAGTGGCCTGTTGATGGCACCTAAATCCCTTGATTCAACAATAGGAACCAAACCCGTCACCGAGGCCCAATTAGACTCTGCAGCGTTTGGAGTGGGATGGTTCTCCATATCTCACGATCTGGCCAAATTATCGATGAGCTTTTTTGTTTTCTGGTGAAGGCTCTTCCTTCGGTTAAGATTTTTTTTTTTTTTGTGTTTTCTCTTAGGTGGGGTAGGCACAAGAGACGCAAGCCAGTATAAACCAACTTGACAAATATAGGACAAAAATTTTATCTATTGAGAAGGGGTCGAGCTTGGGATAACCTGCTACGCGAACATGCAGACAACGATCCTACGCCAAAGGGTTTAGTAATAATGCTTTAACTGAAAGAGCATCCAACTGTTGTCTAAGAAAACTACTTAACAAAAAGAAAACATATATGTAATCAAGGTCAGGGTAAGCAAAATAATTCATCTACCAAGACATTCATCACATAGCTAGGGTAAACTACTTAGCATAAAGAAAGAAACACAAATGTAATCAATATCACGGTAAGCAAAGTAATTCATCTACCAGGACATTCATCACATGGAAGCACAACAATTTGCTTTCATCATCTTAAAGAAAAGAACATAAAAACATTGCACT
Source organism: Picea glauca (assembly GCA_000966675.3). Taxonomy (NCBI): domain Eukaryota; kingdom Viridiplantae; phylum Streptophyta; class Pinopsida; order Pinales; family Pinaceae; genus Picea; species Picea glauca. The sequence continues at coordinate 74,745 of JZKD02S1771515.1, forward strand.
ATATAACTTGACAACATAATCAATTGCTCTTACTCATTCATTGCGACATTCATGGAACAGGAAAGGAAGTAATTCTTCTCCAACTCCAATCACATACATGTGATGAAACAAAATAGCTCGTCTCTGGTCCAGAAGGACTTCTTAATTTGTAGCAGTCTCAAAATAATTCTCCACAACCAAAAGAAAAGAGTTCTTACAACAACCATCGATCCCTAGACCATCGGTCGATGTTCCTATTTATAATATAAAGTCTTAACAGTAATTAACGGTAAAATACAATTTGAGCTAATAAAAAATCACCATGTGGCGTCATCATCTAACAGTATTTCAACAGTCCACCCGAGTTGTTTCTTGAAAAGGGTGGAATCTTTCATACTTATACCATCTAATAAAGAGTTCTTCACAGGTGTTGGCCCATGGAAACTTGTGTTGTTCCATTGGAGCCGCATAGATTCCCCTGATGTTTGCTGCGTGCGCCCGATACTTTGTGAGGCTGAAGTTCAAATTCTGAAGCATGGCTCTGGCTTTGATTGGATGTCCTGCAAACTATTGTACTTGCCTGGGCTTTGCATCGGTGACCTTTGTACATTCTTTGGCCCATGACGCATCTCTTTCGGTGCACAGCTTGATCATTCTGCTTAGGTCGATTAATATCGAGATGCTGAAATCGGGAGCTCGACATACTTCGCCGCTTCAGTGATTCTTTCAGTTCTTCGGCGGGATCACAAGACAGACTCTAGTCGGTGATCGAGAAGGTTCTTCCTGCAATTAAATAGAAGTATTAAATAGAAGTAGTTTAGCGATTAAGCAACCTATTATCTGACATAAATAAACAAAGATCAACACATACCTGTGAAGCTTGCTAGTCTCAGTCATTTTTAATACTTATGTGATCCCAAACGCTTCCTTTGAGTGACCTGTGAAGCCATCGCTCCTCTTTGGTATAAATGAATACCTAAGCATGTTGTGGTGTGGCTAATCAAGTACGATAGACATGAATGTAAAATTATTACAGTAATTACTTGAACTTTGGGAAAAAGGGCGTCGAGGACGAATTATGCACGTGTGTGCTCCTGAGAGGTTGGATATCGTACAGAGAAGGTCGTTAAATTCCTTAAAAACCCATACCACCAAGCGTGCTAAGCATCATTTATAAATAACGGAGGTTCATAAGTTCGAAAGGATCGAAAGGATCACACTGCATGCTTTCCTGCAACCCTGACCGACGACGCTTTGATGTTCTGGATCACATCCATCGATTAGCTGCGGCGTGCCGAATTATTTCAAACATAATGTCACGAGGCGCGGGCGTTATGTTGGTGAGCCTAGTGTCTCTCTTTGATTTCCCTATAAATCAAGGAGATTTACGAGCAATCCTTCTTATATGTCTAGCTCATATCCCCTGGGGATCTGGTAAGTTCATCTTGGTGACGTCTAGTTGGGTAATCCTTTGTCATTTGCGGACGCCTTGAGTCTCTTACGCTTTTGCGATTATGGGATCTCCTTCAAACACGGGATGAGGTCTACGAGGTAGCCGGAGTGTGAGGTCTCAGCCCCAGCGCACCTAGGACTCCTTCCTATGGGCTTCGAGAGGTACAACTATCTGCCTGGAGGCAACGTCAGTGTCCAAACATAGGCTTGGGGTGGTCGCAGATACGTCTAGGAGAAATAAGCTAGAGACTACGCCTTCTCCGGGACCGAAACCGCGGAGAAGAGGAATTCCTAAGAAGAAAACTCAAGAAGGAGAGGGGGACTGCCCCAAGGCCGAACCTAATGCATGCCCAACCCTCGAGGAGTCTATAACGCTTACTGATCGTTCAGAGTTGGTCGGGACAATTGACAAAGGAAGCCAAAGAATAAAGGAGAGGGAAGAAGAGTCAGGTGCTTCGGTCGGAAATTCTGTTCAGCCACTAGAGCAGGCTCAGTTTGCAATAGCCAAGCTCTACCAAGAGAATAGGGAACTACGACATCAGTTGGTGGAAAAAACCCAGAGTATACCGCCGCCGCAAGGTCGCGCGAGGAGCACCGTTTGGCTACAGAAACAGCTTGGGGAGTCACAAGACATGATCGTGGAGTTACGCAAGGCACGACGGATGGCAGCGACAATGGAGCACAAGACACCACAAAGCGCGAAAGACAATCCGAGAGAGGACAAACGCATGGGAGATACATAGTTAGTGGGTTCTCACCCTGTGTTCTTGGAAGTGTGACTTAACACCTCTTTGTCTTTCTTATTTGTAAAATTTTGTAATCTTACGGCGACCAGGCAGGTTAGCCGAGTCGTCAGGGTTGTTTATTTGTATGTAAACCAAGCCCGGTGGAGGTTTTTTTTATTGTATTTAAAGAAAAGTTTAAAAGTATCATGCTATGAATCAAGCGTGTATTCTTCTTAAAATATTTTGCGTAAAATATTGGATTTTTTGGAATCGTTGTTATTACATCGCGAGTTTGTTAATACTTTTCTTTGTAAAACTTTGATATCAATTACTACTTCCATGAAATTATCGACTTTGGTTATTAAAATATTTAATCATGGAAAGATATTCGACTAGTGGATAAAAGTCATGCTTGGAACTTCACTTGCATCGAGAGTCATTGGAGTGATTATTAAGTCAGGGAAACAATTAGTTCCCCTCGCCGATATCGAACTTGTTTCAGAAGTTCGACGGTCGACAGTGTTGCTTTTATCTATGTGTGGCGCTTATAATCTCACTTTTCTACTGAAGCCGAAAGGATCGACCTTCAGCGAATATTTTCGGAGGCTATACTCATAAAAGAGATACTCTTATTGGTCGACGTCGAATAATGTTAGCACTCAACTGCTTTGACTTCCCATACCATTTTTTGCCACCTTAAACTTTCATTGATGCCGAACTTCTTGAGTGATTTGGGAGGAATCAGGGTCGCTGGTTCCTTGATCATTTGTGGCGTTTCTCAAGATGGTTATTCATGCACTTTAAGAGAAATCCGGACACAAAACATATCAGATAAGAATGTTATCAGACTCAAACCATGGATAAAAAAAATCAAAGGTAAAATATAAGGTGGTACACAAAAAGGAAGTGGTCACAGAACTTTTAGGGTGTGTTGAGCACTCAACAAATGGAGATTCATTGGGCGAATGCAGAATCGTTGTCCCATAAAACATATATCTCTGGTCTTTCTTTTATTCCTGCCAACCGGATATATATATATATATGTTTTTATTTTTTATTTTTGTTATTATTGGAAGTATTTCTTTAGGGCTTGGTCGTTTACCGGGAGGGCATCAGGTTCCCCTCTTATATTTTGCAAACGATAAGTACCTACCCCAATCTTTTCAGCCACCTGAAAAGGTCCAAGACATAGGCTCTGAAACTTGGAATGCTTCCCTTTGGGTTCATTTACCTTATCCCGCTTTAGAACTAAGTCTCCTACTTCAAAATTATTCTCTTTAGCCTTATGCTTGTTGAACCATCTTTTCACTATCTGCTGATGGGCTAAAAATTTAGACTTAGCCTTTTCCCTTTCTTCCTCTAGCATGAGCAGAGTGTTGATCCTTTGTTGCATGGTCGAGGATTCATCATCGTTAGAATCTTGGGCCAATTGGAGATATGGAAGATAAAGCCCATACGGGAGGATGGCTTCTTGTCCGTAGACCAGGAAGTACGGGGAATTCCCTATAGCTTCTTTGGGTGTGACCCTATCAGCCCATACGGAATTATGGAGTTGGTTATGCTAATTTCTATGGTTATCTGCAACCATCTTCCTTAGTATCCTCACCAGATTCTTATTGGTTGACTCTGCCACACCGTTTCCCTGCGAGTAATAATTTGCAGAGTACCTGATTATGATTCCTTTGTATAGAGTGAAATCTGTCAATAGGGTAGAGGAGAAGTACACTACATTATCAAAGACTAGAATGGAAGGAACGCCAAACATTGTAATTAGTTGTTGTTCTATAAATTGGATGAGTATTTTCTCATTTACATGGGTCAGAGGAATGACCTCTGCCCACTTTGTGAAATAGTCGGTGGTAGTAAGAATATACTTGTGCAATTTTGAAGAATTGGGTGTAATTTCTCCTATGATATCCAGCCCCCATTGCTCAAATGGTCTAGAGATGGTTACAGGTTGAAGTGGGATTGCTGCCCTTCTCTCCTTGCCAACACTTATTTGACAAGTCTTACAATTCCTGGCGTAAGCATGAGCGTCTTTGAACAAAATGGGCCAATAATAGCCGGCTCTTAGAACCTTATGAGTGGTGGTCCCTACAAAATGTCCCCCAACAGGGCCATCGTGTAGTTCTTTCAGCACTTTATCGGCGTCTTCACGTTCCATACATCTCAGTAATACCCCGTCATAGTTGATCCGGAAGAGTACCGAATTTATGAGGTGATATTGTGCGGATTTTAATCGGAGGGATCTCCTTTCTCCGGGGTTGAGGTCTTTGGGACAAGTCTTGTGATGTAATAGGTGAGCCAAGTCCTTGTATGAGGAGTCTGGTCCTGGTGAAATATATGCTGTTTCACCACACCACAGTGCTATTTCATTATCCCACCCTGGATCTTGGTTTTCTTGATCTTGAGCTTCGACTTCGAGCTTGCACAAACCTTGTCCTTTCACTAACTTGGCGGGTTTTATGTCTATATCGAATTCCTGGACTACCTCCATCCAGTTCCCTCTTCTTTCTCCCATTTCTTGTTGGGTAAACAAGGATCGGACTGCGGGGTGTGGCACAATGACCCTAGTGTGATTCTTGAGGATATACAACCGAAAATTCTTTACTGCTTTATAGACCACGTAGGCTTGCTTGTCTATGGCAGGGTAATTGAGCTCAACTCCTTGAAGTTTGGTTCTCATAAATGACACCGGGGCTTCGTTATTGTCATCTTCCTTTTGATTCAAAACCGCAGCTAGCAATTGGTCAGAGGTGAAAGTATAAAGGTTAAAGTCTGTATTGAAATCGGGACTTCACAATACTAGGGCCTGGGATATGGCAGCTTTGATATTGTTGAAAGCGTCTTTTTGTTCATCATCCCACTTAAACTCAGAATCTTTGTGAATCATTTTTTGTAAGGGTTTGATGATTTCGGTGAAGTCGGGGGTGAATTTCCTTACAAAATTAATTTGCTCGAAAAAAGACTGCATAGCTTTCTTTTTATCGGGTAGCAGGAGTTGAGCTATGGATTTAATCCTTTCGGGGTCTATGCAAATTCCAGCTTGAGATATAATATGACCTACAACTTACCTTCTTCAACACCAAAGTTAGTTTTCTTAGGATTGAGTGATATACTGTATTTTCGGCATCTTTCAAAAATCTGAGTCAAGTGTTGGATGTGTTCTTCTCTATTCTTTGAATACACCGTGATGTCATCTAAATAAATTACCACACACTTACCTATAAGTCCCTGAAACGCTACCTCCATTACCCTTTTAAATGTCTCTCCTGCGTTAATCAATCTGAAAGGCATGCGTTTATAAGTGAAGGTTCCCCGTTTGGTCCGGAAGGTAGTTTTTAATCGGTCTTCCTTTAAAACCAACACTTGGTTGTATCCTGAGAAACTGTCTAGAAGGGAGAAAATTTCTGAGCCCGACACGGTCTATAGGAGTTGCTCCATCGGCGGGACAAGATAATTGTCTTTTTTTGAATCTCTGTTGAGATTCTGAAAGTCCACGCATAGTCGGATTTCTCCCGAATTTTTCCTTACTAGAACAAGGTTCGCCACCCAGGTGGAATGCCTAACTTGGAAAATTATCTCTGCATCTAAAAGCTTCCTTAACTTTTGATACATTAGGGGTTCCAAGGATGGGTGGTACTTCTGGAGATTCTGTTGAAAAGATTTGATTTCGGGTTTCAACGGGATGGTGTGTTGAATGATGCAGGTATCATACGTTTTCAAATATTTATAGGACCAGGCGAACACATCTTGGTATTGTCTGAATAATTTGAGGTAGGCTTTCCTCTCCTCTTTAGATATTGTTTTGCCAAGATTTACATACTTCGGGTTGTCTGGGATTCCAAGATTTACAATTTCATGGAGGGGGCAAGAGCTACCACTCTTCGTGTTTTTAGGTCCTTTGAATTGTTCCTTTAGATCAAACAAATTCTCTAGATTCACTATCCCTTTTGGAATTGTGTGAGCCTTTGGTTTATCCATGTGTTGACCCTCCCGAGGACTAGTTTCCATTAGTTTCTCTTGGAACTCCTCATCTTCAATAGCGAGGTCTTTGAAGTTGTCTTGATTAGTCAAGAAGCTTATGATCTGTTCATCCCCATCAAAGACTTTCCAATTAGAGATATTATTAGGTACTGATGGCTTGTAGAGCAGTTCTACAGTGAATCGGGAGGCTTCGTAATCTTCTAAAGGTGAGAGTCTTGAAGAAGCGGTGGCTAAGGAGTCAACAAGGATATTTTTCGCTCTGGGGATCACAGTGATATTGAAAGCTTCAAAGCGTTCTATCAGCCTCTGCACCTCCTGCTGGTAGTTCTAAAGATGAGGGGAATTGCAGTCTATAGTGTTCCTCACTTGTCTAATTATGATTTCCAAATCTTCGAAAACCTTTAATTCTTTGACATTAAGATCTATGGCTTTCTTTAACCCTTGTACCATGGCTTCATACATGGCAGTGTTGTTGGTGCACTCGAATTTTAGTCTACAAGACAAGAAATGGAATTTACCCTTTTGATCGATGAGGATGCACCTTGCTCCCGAACCCTCTTGTGACTTGGATCCATCAAATTAAAGGATCCAAATTTGCGAGCGGCGATTTCCATTCCAATCAGTGTTCCTCTCTTTGATATTTTCTTTCAGAAGACCTAACACTAGGTCTTGACAAAAGAGAGAGTCTTCCATTGGAATCGAGAATTCTTCTTGAAAGGTCATTTCGAAGTTTTGGGTAAGCGAAACATCGGATAGGAAAGGAGAAAAATTGCCAAAGTGAGAATCACAAGAATAGTTCCCTAGTATGGGAAAATCGCTAGAGGTTGGTTCATTCGAGGTTTACAGGTCAGTGACCATATGTTTCAAATATATTTCCTTATCGATTCTGATCATGTTCGTGTATCCCTTCAGCAGTAGCCAAAGGTGTGCCTAGTCTGTGCTGAAGTACCTGTTTAGTTTTTCGGACCAATCTCAGCTCAATAATATCCCATATGCCTTAGGGATATCCACCACAATGATGTCAATTACCTGCATGAAATTAGGATGAGTGGCTACCCTGATCATCACATCTTTGAGTACCCCCATGACTTTGACCTAGGTCTTGTCCAGTTGTATGACATGCTTATCACTTTTTAGAGGGACATCACCTAATTTGTTACAAATGACCAAGGGCATGACATTGGAAGATGCCCCGGAGTCTACCAGACAGTTATGGAGATTCTTGTTGAAGACTTCGAACGCTAAAAGGACAGGTGGTACAAAAGGCCTCTCCTTCCTGCCTTCTGAGTAGGTGTTTATCGTTGGTTTGCTTGCCAAATCTGTAGGGGGCAGATTCTTCTCCTGACCATCGCCGGTGGTCAGGTTTTCTACCGAACTCAGAGCTTGCAACAAAAGGTCTTTCTGCTGAGGGATTCTACATATGTTCATAACTGATACGTTATCTTTCAGCTTCTTCAGATCCTCTAACACATTGTAATCTAATTTAAGAGAGTGATGAGTATGGATACTTATAGGCTTTTTACCGGGAGAGAAAGGAATTCTCGAGCGATCAGGAGTTAATTTACTTTGTGAAGCATGGCCAATATCAGTATCTTTCGAGTCGGGTTAACCCTTACTACATGTCTGTACCACCGATATATTTATGGGTGGTGCCTGAGGTTTAAACAGATAATCTGAATACGCGATCATGTTAGGATCCCATATTAGCATGGCTGTGTCTTGTGGTGGGTCAGCCTCTTCCTGATCAGCAATATTAAAGGCTGAACCACTGGGTGGTTCGGTCAGGGAGACTTCGTCCAGAAAATGATTGGTCATTAAATTCATGGCATGGAACCACTGAGGGCATTCCCTTTCTGAGTCGTTCTCTTGGTGGTAAGTATAGAAAGAATCAGACGTGACATTCCCTAGGTCAATGTTTAGGTTGACTGGGGGAGGTTCAATTGCTTTGAAAGGATGGTTTCTTTTAAAGAAAGGCTTATAGGGCCTTTGGCCTTGGTTTCCCTCACCTGCATTCCTTTGCATATCTATAATCTCATTTGATAGTTTCTTGACCATGCGTTCCAGGTCTTCTATATCTCCATTACCCTTATCGGGAGTTGGTTTAGCCGACTTCCCCGACAGTCTAGTCAAGAGGAGTCCTCTCTTGGGAGGGGGCTGGCTTTCTTTTCTCGTTAGAGAGGCTTGGCCTTCTTTGCACCCTTTCATTTGGAACTCTATCGTCTTGGCCTCTTTGAAATTCTCTGTGAGGTTTTTCTTAGTGGCTCTTTTAACGAACATGGAAATAGAAGCCGGAAGCGCATTGGCATAGACCTCGATTTGCAACTCTTGGGCCGGTTTCACCGCGGGCTGAAATTTGTTGAGGATAGTCATGAATCTTTGATTGAAATGTTTGACCCTTTCCTTTGGGGTCATGGTGGCTACGAATAGTTCGGCCATAAGGGCTCCCATGGTAGTTTCTTTGAAAAAATTCTTTAGGAAATCCTTTTGGAACTTAGTCCAGTTGGTTATGGATCCTACTGGAAAGTTAAAATACCATGTGGAAGACGAGTTCTCAAATGTGTAGGGGAAAAGTCTGCATACCACGTCTTCATGTTGAACATTCATAAGCTTGATCATGAGTATGAACTTCTTGATATGATCTTCAGGCAGTCCTGAGGTTTCAGGATCATAGTTGGGGAGAAACTTTTCTAGGTGTCGAGGGAGGTTGTGTACTCATCCAGGGACGACCACAACGTCCCCGACCAACCAAGGTTGGTTGTCTTGAAGTGGAACTTCTCTCTCCTCCTCATGACCATTGTTCTCTTCCATATCTTCGGAGTCAAAGTTAGGCTCTTCCTCTTCCAAAAGATCGTTAGGTTTAGAGATGTCGTCGGCTGGCGTCTCAAGTATGAGGTCAAGAGGTTCTTGGATTTCGGTGATCGCAAAATCTATTAAGTCTTCGACGAAGTGTGCGAAAACTTCGTCGGGAGTGCTGACTACTAGTCTGCTTCATTGTTTTCTTCGAGGGAGGATGGGAGTGAAGGGAAACACACTGATTTGTTGAGCATAGTCTCTGGTAATCCTTCTAAACCGATTCACTTCCTCGTGAGGGAGAGCGTATGGTATTTCAGGGTGAAGATATCCTTCCTCGGAGTGGGGTGAGTTATCTGCTTCAGGAGTACTCGGTAAAGGTGGACTTTCTGTTGGATGACTAGCCATGCATGTGGGTCGTTATGAATCTATAGGCTATTTGAAATATCACATAACTTACATATTCAGCCATTCATTCTCAGGCCCTCCTTCTAGCGCCAATTTTGTTGATGGGGACTAAATCCTTTGATTCAACAGTAGGAACCTGTAAATTCTAACCTTGTACAATATCTACTGCAAACTGATATTCAGAAAAGAACAGAAAAGATACAATGGCAAATACAAACATTACACAGAGATTTTTCACCTGGAAA
>JZKD02S1771515.1:89873-141840 GCA_000966675.3 Picea glauca
GGGGGCACCTCGGACGTGGGTCCGATTGTTTAGGCGTTTATCCCATGCTGTGGACTATTATAATAGGGCCCATAGGCCCTGAACCTATTTAGACTTTTTATGTGCCACGAGCACTTACTTGTATATATTTTTTAGGGCATAAGCCATGTGACTCGTTATTAGTCCCATTTTTTAGGTGCTTACGTCCATCTATATACTCTAGTTGTTTTATGATGTTATATATGTTTTTTTGATCTTTTGTGTCTTATGGATCACATGTGCAAAAATGTATTTACATGCTTATGTCAATGTTCTTTCATATGTGTGAAAGATGCCAATCTAAAATTTGATTAGCTAGAGTATCTGTAATTTGGTTTAATCTCCTAGGAACATGAAAATATGTAATATAATCAAAGTTTCATTCTAAGAGACGTACCCTAAGGAATCGTCGGTGTAAAGTTGGATCATGAACCCGATATACTCTGTTTATTTGCGACACAACTAGTTGAGCGTTGAGATAGACCCAGAGATGAGAGATACCCAATGACAAGGCATCACGAAGCAACTCAATAACTAAACTATATTTGGTGACATTATTTGTGGTGTCACCTAAGTATATACCTCCGGAAGATAACAAATGGCCCTGAGGTGTAAAGATTACCCAAGCTGTGGAGGCAAGCCTCCGAGTGTGCCGACTAGCACCGTTTGCATACCCAACGAACACCTCGAAATAACTTGACATCTGCCATATTGACGAAATATAACATCAATGACACGTCCATAATACTTAAAAGAAACTAAAAAGTATTAGTACAAAGACTATACATATGTTACAAAAAGTTACCCACAGTGACCTGCCTATGAGTAATACTTCTTAAGGTAGAGCCCATTTCTAGGCTCCGCCAAAGCATTCCCTTCAAAATCAACCAAACGATAAGCACCCTTTTTTAATACCTCTTTTATGATGAAGGGTCCAAACCACATGGGTTTGAATTTTCCTGCCCCAAGGGGGTCCTTATCTTGGTCATAGACCAGGACAAGGTCACCTTTAGAGAAAATCCGAGGACGAACGGACCTATCATACTGACACTTGACCTTATGTTTGTGAGCCTCGTTGGCCAGGGCCGCATCACAACGCTGTTCATTGAGCTGCTCAAGGTGTACTAACCGTTCTTCAAGTGGAGAAGTGTCTGGCAATAATTGTACTGCCAATTTTAGAGATGGGATCTGATATTCGATGGGAAAGACTGCCTCCTACCCGTAAATGAGTTGAAAAGGTGAGAAACCGGTTGCAATATTAACAGATGTTTGGTAAGCCCATAATGCCGAGTATAACATCAAATGCCAATTTGACTTGGTTGAGTTGATAGTTTGCTGTAGAATAGTCTTAAGAGTTTTGTTTACAGCTTCCACCTACCCATTGGCTTGGGGGTAGTAGGGAAATGAATGCTCTTGTCGTTACCCAAGATTTGATGTTAACTTGGTCATCATTTAGTTCTAAAAGTGACTACCATGGTCAGTGACAATCTCTCTTGGGACTCCGAACCTTGCTATAATCTGGTTGAATAAAAAGAGAGCTGCAATCTCTCCATCATCTTTAAACGTTGGCATAGCTTCGACCCACTTAGTGAAGTAGTCGATAGCTACGATGATATAGCGGTGCCCCCTTGCTAACGGGGGGTTGCAAGTAGTGTAATCAATCCCTAATTTGGTGAAGGGACCAACTGTGATGATAGGAAACATAGGAGAGGGATGTGCCCTCATCTTCCGAGAGAAGACTTGGCATGGGTGGCATTTATTGACCAATTCTATACAATCTTTGATAAGTGTCGGCCAAAAGTAACCTGCTTGTAGAATCTTTTGGGCTGTTGCCAACCCAGACAAATGACCTCCACAAGCTCCGATATGGAAATCTTTGAGCACAATGACTGCCTCCTCATCTGTGAGACATCGACGTAAGATGCAGTCTACACCTCTCCAATACAACGTATCATTGAGTATGAGATAATTCTTAGCCTAATGGCGTATACGCCGACGCTCATCACGAGAAGCAGAAGTGGGGCACTTCAAAGTCTGGAGATAGATAAGTATATCTTCGTACCAGGGATCTGAAGATGTGATAAAAAACATATCTCCCCGGATAGGCGATTCTTCAAGCACAACATCACTTGACTCAACCGGAAGTTCCGAAATAAGCTCTGCGAAGACCAAAGACTTTTTGGACTTCGCTGAAACGAAGTCTAAGTCAAATTCCTAGAGGATGACTATCCATCTACTGATTTCTCCGCCTATAACCCGTCATGTCAACATGTACTGGAATGGATTCACGACAACAATGACGGTGGTCTTTCGAAACATAACATAATGACAGAACCGTTGAATAGCATGAACTGCTACCAACGCAAATTTTTTGATATGAGAATAATTGAGTTATGGTCCTACGAGGCCTCAACTCAGGTAATAGATCATGTATTCTGAGAACGAATCATCTTCCTGAACTAAAACCATGCCAATGGTTGACTCTGCGACAACCATATATAATAAGAAATATTTGTTATAGTTAGGTGGCCGCAGTAGAGGCGTAGTTGTGAGGGCGTGTTTTAATGTGTCGAAAAACAGTTGAGTGGCTTTCTCCCAGTAAAAAGGAATGTCTTTCTTCAAAAGGCACATAAATCCCTTGTTGATTTTGGCATAGTTGGCAATGAAGCGTCGTAAAAAGTTTGCCTTGCCTTGTAGACTCTGAATTTGAAGAACTGTGCATGGGGGGGGGGGCAATTGGATTATTGCCTCCACCTTGAGAGGATCGACCATGATCCCTATTATTGACACGATGAAACCTAACAAACGTCCTGACGTTACGCAGAAGCTGCACTTGTTTGGATTTAAGTGAATCCTAAAGTAGCGACAGCGTTCGAACATTAGTCTAAGGTGTGTAGGATGATCCATTCTCTTGCAAGATCATGATGCTAAATCATCTAGATATGCCTCAACTATATGCTTGAGATCATGAAAAGCAAAAGACATGGCCTGCTGGAAGGTGGCTCCAACATTTTTAAGACCAAAAGGCATCTTACGATATGCGAATGTACCCCACAAACAAATGAATGCCGTTTTGTGTTGGTCTTTGGGTTTGATTTGGATTTGATTATATCCCGAAAAACTGTCCATGAAAGAAAAGGCTTTGCAACTAGCACATTCATCAATGATCTGGTCGATGAACGGTGTTGGAAAATTATCTTTGGGACATGCTTTGTTCAAATCACAGAAATTGGTACATACATGAATCGTGCCTTGTTTTTTATTGACCGGCACAGGATTTGACACCCATTGAGTCAAATGGATAGGATAGATAAAACCTGCCTTTAGCAATTTCTCAACCTCAATCTTGATGGCTGCTGCTTTCTTAGGATTAACTGGACGAAGTTTCTGTCGAACAGGCTTGGCATCAGGATACGTTGTGATTTCATGTTCAACTATTTTTGGATCAATACCTGACATTTCCTCATAAGACCAGGCAAAAACGTCGTGGAATTCCTTGAAAAGATCCGTGTAGATTTGAATCTCTTCGGGGGAGCAATCTGCTCCAACGAAGACGTTCTCCATGACGCCAGGGTTTCGAGAGATGTTGATTGGTATAGTTTCAGCGATAGTCACCATACTGCCCTCAACATAAATTTCATGTGTAGCTAAGAGATTAATAGGACACGACTGATCTCCTATCATGGTCACAGTGAATTCTCCTGCTTCGATTCAGTCTAACTCTGGGAGAAAATATGATCTGTGATGAAGATCTTCCCAAGGTTTGTCCGGACTAGTCATTGCTTCAATTACTGCTTCATCTGAAGGCAAGACTAAGTCTAACGAATCGACGTTAGCATGAGAACCCTGAGCCCAAATAGGCTCTAGAAGTGGATCTAACTCTTGTGCAGGAGTCAGATCAGTGTTTGTTGAAGCTTGCTAGACTAAAGAGTATGCTACTTCAACGACAAACAAGGGCATGGACATGCATGGGTGACCTGTATCATCCATCGTGGATGATGGGGAAGGAAGAATCCATGGATCCTCGAAGTAAGTCATGCGAAATGACGAAACTTGAAAAATCTCAACCTTATGGTGATTAGATATAAATTTGATATCGCCCTGAGGAGGTGGGTAATCGAAGGTACCCATCAAGGGTGGGCACAAACCAACTCCTATGTTGACAACACCTGGTTGAGGATTATCAATCATCGGGACCGTGGATGCCCCCAAAGCTGGGTCAGGTCTGGAGAAAGACAATTGATCGATGGTCACTATCCAGCCCTCGTGTGGAAACAACAAGACTCAGAAAACTGTAGCAACCACAGCTTGCATAGCATAAGTCCAACTCCATCCTAACAAGAGGTTATAGTCGAGGGGAGCATCGACTACCTCTACTTCGACACACATGGTCTTCCCTCCTAATTACACGGGGAAGGAAGGAACGATGCCATGTGTCCGGAATGAACAACCGTCGAAAGCAGTGAGGAGAGTAGGTGATGGAGACAAAACGGGCTGGCCAATGGCCTTCCAACATGCCATCGACATAATGCATGTCGAGGCACCCTCGTTGACCACCATGCAGAAGATATTAAGTGTAAAAGTTTTTGTGGGGTAAGCCACTACTATCTAAAATGCTACGTGGTAAGGCATATGAGGTTTTAAGTCGGTTGTATCTAACATGATGGTACTTGGATTACAAGTCTCAGTAGAGCCCAATGCGATTAACAAGGCTTTTCTCTGAGAGGGGCAACTTTGGAGGACCTCCAAAGAAGACATCGCACAAGGGGTTTGTGATAAATCTTCCACCACAGAGTAGTTCCGGGCAGCCCTTGCATTTGGGTTATGAGAATCCTTTTTAAATGCACCTTTTGGAATGCATGTCATTGTTTCTCCCAACGTCTTCTCAATCTATAGAGGAAGAGATGGGAGGTCAGCTTCTTTACCCTTCTCAGAAGCGCTTGGTTTACTATAATCGTGCGCTCTAGTCGATATGAAAGCATCACCCCTAACCATATATACGTTCGCGGATGAGGGGTTGTTCGGAGGCGGGTAGTTTTTTTGGCTGCCCCCTTCTGTACTAGCAGAGGCTTGAGTTAGATTTTTCCCATGCCGAAATGGGTTCGTCAACACTGCCTATTGTTGCTGTGTGACAAAGTTTTGGGCCTTTGCAAGCCGAGGACATAGATGGGTCAGGTGGTCTTCCGCGCACAAGTTGCATGGATACCTCGCCTTCGGTTTTTCAGTGTTGTCCCCACCAGCATTATCGTTGGGTTTTTTATCCCCCTTACCCTTCTTTCGTTGTTTTTTCTTCCCTTCAGGCTGCTGGTGGCCTTTGGGTTAGTTGAATGCACTGTGTGTACTTCCGACGTTTGGGTAGGGGGAGCAGCCAAAGCAGTAGTTTGGCTGGCCACTATGTGTTGTATGGATAGCTGATGCAACTACTTTGTCAATTTCTCAGCGGGTTTAGTTTGTGATGAACCAATGATACCATCGGCATGCGGTCCAACTCTCTATCTAGTTTTATCCAGTATTGAATGTGGCGCATCTGGCAAGATGTTGTATAATAAACCGGACTGAGAATAGATGAGATCAAACTGTTGAGCCCTCATGATGGCGTCTTCTTCAGAGAAAACTCCGGATGTCGTGATGTCTTTGGATAACTGTGGGACCAAAGACTTAAGGAACCACTCAAGTAGGAATGCTGGTGGGACTGGTATTTTGATTAAACTCTTCCGGTATCTCCATTCTCGGATGTGATCAGAGATATGGTCCACTGTTGTCTTTTCGAAATTAGCGAGCAGCTCTGTGTTAGCGTCGTATCTCACAGGTAATTGGAAATGGTTAAGGAAAACCATCACCAATTCGCCAAAAGAAGAGTATCTTGAGCGATCGAGCTCAATGTACCATTTCGCGGCACTCCCAATGAGAGTACGTTGAAACAATCACAACTGTACGGAGTCATCTTTCAATGAGTTAGATGAGCACCAAAGATGGAAGGTAGTCACATGATCTCCTGGATCTTCGTTAGGCTTGGCTTCAAAATTTGGAATATCCGAAGGCAACTTCATCGGCATAGGAGGCCAATGTGGATCGTGAAAAATGGGGTCATTCAACAACCTCGTCAAATATGGCAAGTGTAAAGTCACCAGGAAAATTAGTTTGGGTTGCTGCTCATAACCTGGGAAAAAGGGTCCTAGAGTTTGACTGGCACCAGGTTGCTAGGAAAAGTTTGGCTGCTGGCCCAGATTTTGGTAAAAACCATGACCCTGGCCAGCGTAAGAATTTTGCATATGTGGAGACATCATCGACTGATTTCCCAAATAGGACATAGATTGTTGGGCATGCATTGTGTTCAAAGGACTTTGGGAAGGATTACCCCATGCCGGTCCTATAGGGATAGGCATAGTAGTTTGTCCAGGGTTCCATTGATTGTGGAAAGAATTACCTAATACTAAGTTTTCCCCCTGTGCAGGAATAATACCCTGCCCAGGAGTAGATTGTCCAAAAATGGGGTTGCCCCCAGTCAGGAAAGTGACTAATGAGAAGGTGTTGTTACCAAATGTTCTGTTCCAAGAAAACAGTGTCGAACCTACCGACATACTATGCGAAGGTGGTCCTTGACTCCCTGTTCTAAATAAACTATTGTGTGTAGGTTGCCCGACAGATTGCTGATGCGAACCACCGAGTGAAGGGGACGAATAAGGGATATGACCTCCTACGTAAGGAAAAGCATTAAAAGGGATAGGAGTTCCCCCCATGTGACCTTGCAGAGGAGCACTAGAGCTCCCTGCCCCCAGACCCAAAGTCTGTAAAGTGGAGTAGGACAGTACAGGACTTGTACCCGAACTAGGCATACCGTATGAGAACGGAGGGCCTGTCACACTAGGTGTTAAAGGGGTTGTGGCCACCGCCAAAGACGGGTTCGGACCACTGTGTGAAGTAATTGCGGTGGAGACCATGGTGGCTCGGACCAACGACGGTAGGTTAGGAGACGACAAATCTCCTGTGGTGACAACCGTGGTGGGAATTGAAGAATTCTCGGAAGGAGTAACAACATTTGTTTCCATTGCTGTGTGCAACACTGTCTGGCGCTCGTAAAATTGAATTGGTACAATGAAAGGTGCCGAGAGATTAGTGGTTGGGGTTTCAACCGAGACAAGAGCGGTTTCTTCAAGGTCCAAAATGGTTGATTCCTCCAGGGGTTATTCGAGCACAATGGTTTGTAACCCGGTCGCTTCAAAAGACCCTTGTTGGTCTAGCTTCCGCCTTAATGGTGGCGGGGGTGGCTCCAGTGTAACCGGTGGTAGGCCAAGAAACCTTCGTGACCAGTGGAGCTCAGGATCCTCCACTATGTGAGAAGATCCAAGGCATTCTAAGGTAGTCTAAACGCTCAAAAGTAACACACACTAAGAAAAAATTCCCTAGAAGATAAGACAAGCAAACACTAAATTAATTGGAAGAACAATTACAACAACCAACACTAGAGCAACTTACTGGTGCAAGTGCAAATCGAACACAGAAGCACCCTCCGAGTATACTCTGAAAAGCGTGGCCTGATGTCTATCCTAGGTACCATGGTATACCCTCGCAGTCACCTGTGTATGTCCCTAAAAAAGATTGGCAACTAGGTTGCCAGCACGCGAACAGTCACCAGGCGGGTAAAGTCGAAAGTCGGGTAGACCAAAATGAGCAGGGTATCGAGCCCAAAACATGTCAAGGGTAATGAGATCAAATGGTCCGGAAGACAACTAAGGACCTCAAACGGATTCGAGACCCATGAAGCCCCGTGGCAAATGCAAACGACGGAATCCCAAAACAAGCCCTCTATATGTGTTCTCCACTACGATTAGTCCGTCTTTGGAGGGGTTATCTCCGCTACCTTTCCACACATGACCTCATGTTTATCCCTTGTGTTAGAGGGGGGTCCCGGATAAATTCCATGAAACTGGATTTAGACACTCCCTATCTTAGATTCCAATGTTTGTTTTTAAATGGCCTTGAAGAGTTTCCTCTCCAACCTAATCCAAGGCCCTAGTCCTGAACTAGTTTGTGAACCCTACAAACATAAAAGTCTAGTAGATTTTAAATTTAGCATTACTTTTATGGCTTTGTCCTACGTCAAGGGGTATGAGAGTGAAACTGATGATGTGTAAAAGACAAAAGCAAAAAATGAATAAAAAAGATGGAAACAAAACTTTTACTGAATGCAAAATTTCAACAACTTTTTAAAAGAAAGATTTTTTAACTTTTCTAAGATTTTGGACAACAAATTCAAAGGAATTTCACTCGACTACGAGCTACTTATGATCCAAGTGAACTGCAAAAACTTATGAAATAAAATACTTTTCCCTAGCTAATGATGCAGAAACACACTCTTCAACCAAAGAAGAAAATGAAAAGAGATTTATTTATTTATTTAAGTGCTAGTAAAGCAAGAAAGGGAAAATACCGACAAGCAAAAACCAAGAAAAACAATTCTGGCTTAAAGTGCAGATCACAAAGAATCAAATTAAAAAATCACACAATAGCAATTGTAAAAACAATGACTCTCACACTTGTCTAAAACCGTAAATTTTTATTTTTTATTTTTCTGACAACGTTTTAAATGAGAAAAAGCAAGCTAAGGGTAAAAATAATCCTAAGCTACTGACTGTTCAAACAGAGATTCAAACACCTGAGAGGAATACATCTTATCAAAGGAGAGGATGACTGCCTCACCCTTAACAAAAAGTAGCCTGTACAAGCATGTGACTGTTACTCAAACAACACACGTGCGAACGCGCACTGAACAGAGACAGAGGGCGTGTACACACGTGCTGAACTTGTACAGGCCGCGTGTATATCTAAAATCTAAGAAAAAATGAAAACAGATAGACCAAACCAGGAAGAGACCACTGATATTGATAACCAGGATCCCTTGAAGGCTTGGATGCTCTTTCTAACATAAAAAAAAATAATGCAAGGAAAAAATAATAAGGCAAAAACAATCCGAGATAGGACTGTTAGCAAACAAGACTCAGACAGGATTCCAGAAAACCCTCTGAGAATATGTGATTCTGACAGGGAAGAGGAGGATTGCCTCTGAGGTTCTCTGAACTCCTACATGCTACTGCTACCTCTACAACTAGCATTCACATGTGGGATGTAAGAGGATAGGGCGCGGGTACATGCATGTAGGCCTTGTGCAGGCCGCGTGTACCTCTGTGGGTCCCGAAAAACACAGTCAAGCAAAAGTCAGGAAAAGATGGTATAGAAAACTAGACTCCCTACTAGCTCAGACTTTACAGAAACAAAAAGAAAAGACATGCAAGAAAAACTAGTCTTTAAACTACCCAAAAACTAAATAAAATTCCAGGAACCCTAAAGAGTTAATTTCCCTAGTATGGTCGTCAATTCTGTTGTTGGGGAAAAACACCCTACAGACTAGCAAATAGAGTTTAGACTTTGCATGTAGATATGACTGAATAGAAATTACTTTCTACCTTCATCCCTAGATTTAAATCCCCTTTTCTTAGTGAATGCATGGAAATATCAACCTACCTCGTTACCGACGTTTGATGTTGATCCTCCGTTGTGCTTGATTACTTGTTCGCAATGCTCCTTCCAAAGCTGACCTGCATTCAAGACAAGCAACAACTATGCATGCATACTACTTATATACTAACGGGTTAGAAATCAAACATAAACTAATCAAACCATAAAAAGATCATGAATTGGGATGGGAAAAACATTCTCTTTATTATTTAAAATGAGTCAACTTACAAAAGTTGAGATCAGCCACCACTCCTTGAACCTGATCCTGGGCACCTCTTCTTCTGTCCTTCAACTGCTTTACTTTAAATCTCCTTTGGCATTAGGAAAGGCTAAAGGGTTGGGACAATGGAATACATAAATGGACAGAGTTTCTTTGCTATATTTTTCCTCCTTCAAATGGTACCCCTACCCCTTCTTTTATAGGCTAGAAGGAGCTAGGTATTTGGACGAACCCTCGGCCATGCATGGTCGGGAGTTTCAGTTAACTCACCCATAGATTTTTGTTCTGTCGACAACTTTCCTTTTTTCATGCTTTTGTCAGTCCACGCGGGCTGTTTTGGGTCAGCCAACGTATACACGCGTGCAGTAATGGGTTAGGGCACGTGGGCCTTTACACAAGAGGATTTTCAAAGAGTTGTTCAACAGTGTTTTTGGCAAAGAAAGGATATGAGTTGGCCTGATGCCAGGTAAGCATGTGTGGCACAATTTAGGGTTATAACAAGGGGGACCACCCCAAGGTCGAACTGAGTGCACACCCAACCCTCGAGGAGTCTGTAATGCTTACTGATCATTCAGAGTTGGTCGGGACAATTGACAAAGGAAGTCGAAGAAGAAAGGAGAGGGCAGAAGCATCGGGTGCTTGTGTCGGAAATTTTGTTTAGCCACTAGAGCAGGCTCAATTTACAATAGCTGAGCTCTACCAAGAGAATAGGGAATTGCGACGTCAGTTGGTGGCAAAAACCCAGAGGATACCATCGCCGAAAGGTCACGCAAGGAGCATTTCTTGGCTGCAGAAACAACTTCAGGAAGTGCAAGACACAATCGTGGAGTTACGCGAGGCGCAACGGATAACAGTGACAATGGATCATAAGACACCACAAATCATGAAAGACAATCTGAGAGAGGACCAACAGATGGGAGATACATAGTTAGCGGGTTCTTTCCCCGTGTTCTTGGAAGTGTGACTTAACACCCTTTTGTCTTTCTTCTTTGTAAAATTTTGTAATCTTACGACGACCGGGAAGGTTAGCCGAGTTGTTGGGGTTGTTTATTCGTATGTAAACCAAGCCTGGCAGAGGTTTTTTTGATTGTATATAAAGAAAATTTTAAAAGTATCATGCTATGAATCAAATGTGTATTCTTCTTCAAATATTTTGCGTAAAATATTGGATTTTTTGGAATCGTTGTTATTACGTCGCGAGTTTGTTAATAATTTTCTTTGAAAAACTTTGATATCAATTACTACTTCCGTGAAATTATCGACTTTGGTTATTAAAATATTTAATCATGTAAATTTATTCGGCTAGTGGATAAAAGTCATGCTTGGAACTTCACTTGCAATGAGAGTCATTGGAGTGATTATTAAGTCAGGGAAACAATTAGTTCCCCTCACCGATACCGAACTTGTTTCGGAAGTTCGTCAGTCGACAATGTTGCTTTTATCTATGTGCGGCGCTTATAATCGCACTTTTCTGTCGAAGCCGAAAGGATCGGCCTTTGGTGAATATTTTCGGAGGCTACACTCGTAAAAGAGATACTCTTATTCACCAACGTTGAAGAATGTTAACACTCGGCTGCTTTGACTTCCCATACCATTTTTTTCCACCTTAAACTTTCACCGATGTCGAACTTCTCGAGTGGGTCGGGAGGAATCAAGGTTGCTGGTTCCTTGAGAATTTGTGGCATTTCTCAAGATGGTTCTTCATGTTCTTTAAGAGAAACCCGGACATGAAACATATCGGATAAGAATGTTATTAGGCTCAAACCACGACGAAAAACAATCAAAGGTAAAATATAAGGTGGTACCCAAAAAGGAAGTGGTCACAAAACTTTTAGGGTGTGT
Organism: Picea glauca; assembly: GCA_000966675.3. Taxonomy (NCBI): domain Eukaryota; kingdom Viridiplantae; phylum Streptophyta; class Pinopsida; order Pinales; family Pinaceae; genus Picea; species Picea glauca. The sequence continues at coordinate 101,470 of JZKD02S1771515.1, forward strand.
TGAGCACTCAACACAGCCTGAGGGAAAGAAGAAACAATAGAATAAGAAAGGTAAAGGGGATAAAAAGGTACCAATAATTTTGGCGGGGGAAAACAAAGAATAAGATGTCGAAGTATTCATGTAATCTTTGCACGAAAGACCACTCGACTCATCTGTGCCCTCGGCTTGCAGAAGCTCAGAAGTTATTGGCGCAACAATAGCCTGTTTTGTTGACGAACCCTTTTCCACAAGGGAAAAACATGGCTTAGGATTCAACATCCTCAAGCATGCCATGGGGTAGTCAGGGACCCCTCGTGCCTATCAATAAAAACTTGGTCGTGAAAATTTACATGATGAATGTCGAAGGTAATATAGCGACCAGGGCCCGAGATTACGGAATGTCAGAATCTTCCGAGAAGGGAAAAGAATCCACTAACCCACCGAATCCTCTCCAAATCAAGAAAGCAGTGGGAGAAACAATGAATCACATCCATAAAGGTATGTTTAAGAAGTCTTCTCATAATCCAAACACGAGGGCTGTGTAGAACTACTCCATTGTAGAGGATTTAACATAGATCCCTTGTATGATGTCTGCTTTGGAAGTCCTCTAGAGTTTCCCCTCGTAGAGAAAATCTTTGTTATCCTCCTTGAGATCGATGAAGACTTGTAACCCGAGAGTGATCATTTTTTATCCAACCAACTTAAAACCTCGTCTTCCTTACCACGTTGCATTTCAAATAGTAGTGGCCTACACCATGAAATCTTTTACGTCGAACATTTTCCATACAGTGGTCGTCAAGGGTGCCTCGACTTGCATGATGCCATTGGCTTGTTTGAAGGCCATTGGCCAGCCTGGGTTGTCTCCGTTGCCTACATTGCTTACGACGTTTGACGGTCGGTCGTTCAGACCACATGGAATCATTCCTTCTTTCCCCGTGTAGTTGGGAGGAAAAATCGTGTGTGTCGAAGTTGAAGCGGTCATTGTGCCTCTCGACTACAACTTGTTGTTGGGAAGGAGTTGGACTTATGCGATGCATGCAGTGGTTGATACGGTTTTTCGGGTCTTATGTTTTCTACATGAGGGATGAATTGTGACCATTGACTAGTTGTCCTTCTCCCGTCCTAACCCTTCACTGGGGGATTCCACGGTCCCGATGATTGAAAATCCACACCCCAACAATGTCAACTTAGATTTTGGTTTTATTCCATTGTTGATGGAAACTTTTGATTACCCATCACCTTATAGCGATGTCAAGCTTATATCAACTATTCCCGACCATCCTAGGGCTGCAATTCTACAAGTGTCATTGTTTCAAACGAGCTACTTTAACGATCCATGGAATTTACCTTCCCCATTAGCCTCGATGGAAGGGACAGGGCATCATGGCATGGCCATGCCTTGTCCGCAGCTAAGGTTGCGTATAGTATTTTCCAATAGACTTCGACCAACCATGATCCGACTCCCCCACAGGAGTTAGATCCAGTTCTCGAGCCTATTTGGGCTCAAGGTTCTCTTGCCACTCAATATCCTTTAGACCTTGTCTTTACCTCTGACAAGTTCATTCTCGAGGCATTGACTGGTCCCGATAGACCTTGGGATGATCCAGATCATAGATCTTACTTCCTTCCTGAGTTAAGGAGAATAAAGGTGGGATAATTTGTTTCGATTGTGAATGGAGATAATTCTTGTCCTATCAATCCTTTGGCTACGCACAAAGTTTATTCCAAGGGTAACATGGCAAGTATTGATACAACGATTCCAATAGATATCTCCAAAACCCCTGGCATCGTGGAGATTTTTTTTGTCGGAGCGGACTACTCCCCCAAAGAGATTTGAACTTACACTTAGTTATTCAAAGAATTTCAGGACGTTTTTTCCTAGTCTTACAAGGAAATTCCAGGCATTGAACCACGAATTATCGAGCATGAAATTACGACTTATCTTGATTCCAAGCCGTTTCGATAGAAGTTTCATCCAGTCAATCCTCAAAAAGCAGAAGCAATTAAAGCAGAAGTAGAAAAATTTCTCAAAGCCAGTTTTATCTACCCTGTACAGTTGACGAAATGGGTGTCAAACCCGGTTCTGGTTAACAAAAAAAGGGCACGATTTGCGTGTTTATGGACTTCCGTGATTTAAATAAAGCATGTCTGAAAGAAAATTTTCTCACCTCGTTCATTGATCAGATTGTCAATGAATGTGCAGGCTACGAGGTCTTTTCATCCATGGATGGTTTCTCGGGATACAATTAGATTCAAATCAAACCTGAGGACCAACATAAAACAACTTTTATTTGTCCTTGAGGCACGTTTGCGTATCGTAAGATGCCTTTTGTCTTGAAGAATATTGGATCCAACTGTTAGGTGATTTATATGTACTAAAAAATACACTAAACTACCCTCAATTAATTGTCAACCCGGGGTAAGTAAACTTAGAGTTGTAGCAAAATATATGCCAAAGGTAGAAGGGTTGATAGGAGCATAGTCTAACTAAGGAAGGTAGCTATCTAAGGCTAATCTACTCAAGCAAAACCTATCTAATGAGAAAACCCTACTAAGCAATTTGAAACTAGGTAACCTAAGTACTTTTGGGCCAAGGATCGATGGATAGTTCCTAGGAAAGCAAATGAAAACTCTATGTAAAGAAAACTAGTTTAACGATAAGAAAAAACAAACTACTAAGCATAATAAGCAAATGACAAAAACAAACTTCTTTAACTTGCCAACCTACATTCAATGAGCAACTACCCTGTGAAAGCAAATAAATAAGCAAGTAAGCAAAGCACCTATCTAACCTATTAAAGCAAATAGACAAATAAGAAAAGACACCTAACTAACCTACTAAAGCAAAAGACAAGTAAGCAAAGGCAACTAACTATTGCAAGTAAAACTTCTCATTGAACAACTATCTAGTCTAAGAGGCAAGTGAACTAAATGCCTAATGCAAAACTATTTCTAATGCGTGAAAGGAAATCTAAATGCTCAATGCAATGCATGAAAGGAAATCTATTCTATTGAAAGAAAGAAGGACTAAAAACTAACTCTTATTCTATGTTAATCAAACTACTATCTAATCTATCAAATGAAAGTCTATCTATCCTACAACAATAATAAAATTTTATTCTAACCTTGGAAAGCAAGAAACTATATCTATGAAAGCAGGAAAACTATCTTTTAACCTATGACAATTCAAATATAATGCTGTTGGTTGTGTGAATGTCTTCGGTGTCCAATGCTATCTCGGTGGCACTTGACAACAAAGGACAATTCCAATGGTATGAGCTCAACACTAATCCCATTCGCAAAGTGAAAGGTATGGATTAAACAATCCAGTGAGAGTTTAGCCATGACAAAACAATGTTAAATACCTTGCATATTCATAAATGAACCATCAACAACATAACAAGATCATCATTTATACTTCCATACTACATAATCAAAACTAGATTCAACCATTAACTAATAAATATAACTGCAATTTAATTCTAGGAAAGGAAATTACATAAATGAAATTATACTACATTTATTCTAACAATTCAAGATGCAATAAAGAAATGATAAAAAACATAAATTTAAAACATGACATTAAAAAGTAAACTAACAACTACATTTAATCAACAATTAAGTAAGAAAGATCTATGTAAAACTGAAATAAGCAATCTATCATCAAAAACTGAAATCAACTCTATCCATCCATCAAACCCCTATCAAAGAAAACCCAAATTGAAACTTTGTCCTATTCTAATTAAAATTATGTTTTAAACTTGATTATAAAATCATAAAAGAAAGCATAATCTAATATCTAATTACACATAGGGTTAGTCTAGGGATTTGCAAATCCATTCATAACTACAAGATTAATGCATACTAACACAATCTGTCATTCTAACCTACAAAAGAGGCAAAACAATTAAATTGCAACAACAAACTAATTAACATAATAAAAATGCATGTACAGGAAAATGAAGAAAACAACTAAACTATGAAATACATAAACAACAGAAAGACAATAACCAGACTGTTGGTGGCCCCCCCAACAATTCGTGGCTACTTCTTAAAATCCAACCACGAATTCAACAACTCGAATTCACCATGAAAACTCAAAAATGAATTTCTGGCATAATCTGGCAATGTAAAAACTCAAAACAGAGTAAAAACGTGTTTGTTCCTATAACACTGTTGTATATGATGCTTAGCTTATGTCTGACCATCTCAATGGTATTTATAACATTTACAGACCAAGTGGTCGACCACAGGAGGTTCGAATCACTTCTAAAATTGACAAATTTCAGTAATGGTGCCCTAACTGCCAAAACATAGTGATCCAATAATCGCCCACTATAACAACCCAAAATCGAGTTTTCAAGAGTTCAGTAGCTGGAGGGGATAAGCACGAACAAAACCCATGTTTCCGATTTGCCCATCATTGGTTGCCAATGCTATAACCGCCAAGTCACCCTACCTTTTTTTGTAGGAAGAGGTGTTGGACGGAGTGCCGGAACGAGTGTCAGATCAAGTGTCGGAACTAGAAATGTAGTGCGTTTTTTCCCTATAACACCAAGAAAACGCGAATTAGCTCTTGGAAATCATAGAACATGATGAATTATACTCGATACAATCATTAAACATGAATTATACGTACCGAGTGTCGATTATATCGTTTTATCATGAAATTCTTCAAAAATCTCCTTCAAAAGATGAAAAACACATATATACATTCGACAAAAGTGTATGATAACTGTAATAAAATTGATCATATCTCGGGCCCAACATTACCCCCACACCTAAGATTTTGCAGGTCCCACTGCAAACAAAAAGAAATTTCCCTTTATGACTAAACTTATGAAGGAGGGGGTGGATTAGCTTTAGAAGCTTCTCCCTCTTGCCCAGGGGATTTTGACTTAGGATTTATGTGGTGTTTCAATTGCCTCCAGAGACTATTATTGGTGGTAGTTAATATCATCAACCTAACACTGTAGATAATTCATCTTGGGTTGTAGGACAACATTATCATGGCGTAAATGAAAACTCAGTGTTTCATGCTCTCTAAGTTTGAAATGGAGGATTTGGAGTTTTTGGAGGCTGCTGATGACATGTGAGGAAGACTTGAGATGTATATCATTCCCTTTATCCTTTAAACCATGAAAAATAACAATTTTACCTCTGCAAAATTGGTTCCAAAAGTGACTTCCCATAAGTGCAACAATTCTGGCCTGGCGAACTTGTGAAAAATAGGTATCAAAGTGACACCTATAACAAAAATACAGTAAAACCTGTGTAAAAACTAAGATTTTTTTGTTTTTGAATATGATCTTGACAAAAACCTCTCTTGGTTTTCAAAAATTCACTTTCAGTGGTTAGGAAAACACGAAAAGAAAACATGTATAAAACAGGAAAAACATAGTGTTTTATTTCCTGAAAAACTAGGCCTCTAAGAGAATTGAATATATACAAAACCATAATGTATATTTAGAAACTGAGAGAGGTTGTTGTTTTTCAATATGTCCTTGGTACAAACCTCTCTTTTTTTTCAAAAATTCACTTCCATTTGTTAGGAAAACATGAAAATAAAACATGTATAAAACAGGAAAAACAAAGTGTTTTATTTTCTGAAAACATAGGCCTCTAAGATGATAGAATATATCCGAAACCATAAAGTATATACAAAATATGAGAGAGATTTTTGTGTTTTGGTATGTTATGAAAAAAAACCTCTTCAAGGTTTGAAAATTAATTTCCCATTTGTTCATAATCCCAGCGTGAAGTTGGTTACTCAAAACTTGCAGAAGTGTAGCGTGCTCTTAGCAGAGGCGCAACGTGGTCTTTGATAGGGATTTTGGAGGCCTTCCCAGAGTATTTTTGGGATGAAAGTGGTATGGTTGGAAATTTTATAATGTATTCTACATAATGGAACCATCAAGTACTACAAATGCTTTCTCCAACCCTTTGAAAAACTGACTTGAAGTCAAACTATCCAAATTTTCATAAAACCCTCCTATAACGACTGTATTAGGGGAATTTCCCTAAAATGATAACACCTGTGCATAAAATGAAGGAGGTTTTTGTTTCTTAGTCTATTATTGACAAAAACCTCTTTCACATTTGTCAAATTCATCCTCCTTAATTCATAAACCAATTTTGAAGTAAATATTTGACCAAGACAATCATTTGAAAATTGATGACAAGGAATGATGACATGACCATGATGAAAATTTATGACTTTGGATGAGTGGAGGGAGTAGTAAGGACACCTAGGCACACCAATGGCCATTTCACAACCAAGAGATGTCAAATTGTATTTGATAATTTTATTTTGAAAATGTAACATTTTGACCTAATAACCCTATCAATCACATGAAAGAGAAAACTTGATCACGGGTGACTGACAGAATGAAAAATACTAACAAAAGGATTGGTTTGTACTGGTAGGCATGGTGAATCAGGAGAATTGTTATATTCTTTCATTGATCTGTAACAATTCAAACAATTGTTCCTCTTTTCATAAGCTTGTAACACAGATGGCAGTAAGTATTTAGCAGTTGTTATTGCTCTGTATTTGTCACAAAGAGTAGTTAAGTATAAAAAAATGCACATCAAGCTTATAACACACATTAATATCCCAAGACATTGTAAAAATACAGTATGACAAAATTTTGACAGAAATCCTACATCCTCTTCTCACGGGTTTGCTATACAAATGGGCAATGCTTAGCATTTTTAGCTCAGGAAATCTCCACCTAGACCGAAGATATGGCACGTCCTCGTGCCATGAATTAGCAATAGGCTTCTTGGTCTTCTTTCCCGATGAGGCTACAGGGGTATCAACAAGTTTCTTGGACTTTTGGTCCAGTAAAGGAATAGCTTGAGCATGAGGGTTTGGGTGGAGTAACAGTCCCTAGATCAAGAGTCTTCTTGATAGTCTTGATTGTAAGATGAGGGTTTGCAAATTGGTAAATGAAATCATCCCACGCTTTCTCCTGTATTTCCAACTCAGCTAAGATAAGTAGTTTGATAAGTTCGTGGTAATATAGGTTGTTATGGGGATTGGTTACATCCTTCCTCACTTGGGAAGACACCTTCTCAAGACTCTTTAATAAGTAAAAGGGAAAGTTACAATGGATTATTGAACTGAAAGTGAGCTAATAATCAAAATTGACAGGCTTTGAAGACGGAATATCTACCTTCACATGCAATCAATCAGGTGATGACTATGAGAGGATTGATTATCTCCTCTTTTATCCACTCCTTGGAGTATCCCTTAGCTCCAGAGATGTTATGAAATTCGGTTTTGAAAACCCTGTTATAGCTCACTCTTGACAACTAGTGGTGTTTAAATCAACGGTCTCCAATTCTTGGGAGCTTTGTGGTTGAGGAAATGATTCCTCAGACGCCACGAACATAGTGAATAGGAGTTGAGGCAGGCTAAGAGTGTTCCATTTTTGTTGATTTTTCCACCATGCTCACTTAATCCACTTGCATATGTAATGTCAAACCTATAATGAATAGTCTGTAATAAAAATAAACCAACAGAGGTATCTGTTAACGACATATACAACAATTTATAGCACACAAGAGTTTAACACTTCAAAATAAAATGATTGTTGCTGTAATAATCTATATCATGAAAACAATACATGAATTTTTACAAAGATTTACTTCTTCTAGGAAATGTTATCATTTGTCAACTCATGAAGCCCTCCCCCACACCTAAGTATTATGACACCTTACAATAAAAAATATAGGAAACCAGTCAGTTCTCCCGATTGCCGAAGATTTATAGTTTGTAAAGTGTAAAGATAAATTTCACATATTGGTCTAATGAGACGGTTAGAGGATGGCCCTACCTATAGGATAAGAGATCCTATATATAGATAAGAAGAGGTAGGCAAGAGAGTTTCAAGATAGTCTTAGAGTTAGTTCCCAATGGAAAGTTTATGGAGTTCATTAACCTTAGCTTAATCATACATACTTCATGTCAGCTTTGTCTACAAGTAATGTCGTACATCAAGACAAGTTTAAATTTATTATTTATTTTTGTCAGATTACCATCCTCGCTAGGTAGAATGCCCTGCTGCCAGCAAGCATGTTCAGTACTCCAACGGGTTTACCTAGTCATAGCATAGGCCGGTACCCGCTGCTAGTAGACCTATTCAGTATCCTGGTAGGTTATCCTCTTACACCCTCAGATACTGGTCCTCCATCTTTTAAGATTTTAGTATAAGATTGCTTTATGCAAGAAGATGAGGGGACAACTCTGAAAACAACTTTTTCTTTCTTTTTATTGGGATGGTATTTATGTTAGAGGATGAATTTCCATTATATATATTCCTTAGTGATTCTCCTGATGTAAGGGGTACTTAAGCGGACGTTGCCTATCTAAAGATATGATATAATCAAGCTATTTAGTGTGTAATGGATGGTACCATTGAGAAAGAACAGAAAGGTATCTCTAGGCTCAACTCACTTTCTTCTTTTGTAAGTTATTGTGATGTTTCCATGACTAACCGCTAATCAGACCTCCTTATTACTCTTTGATAAAAACACTTTACTCACTTACTCAGGTTTCTTGGAAAAATTGTATGAGAGACGTCTAGGCTTGATGGTTACGGTATCACTTCCTTATATAGTGGTGAAGATTTTCAAGAGAAACTGCTTTTTAAAATGCCTTAAGAACAAGAAGATGAAAATCTTTGCAAAAACATGGCTAACTAAAGCAATTCATTATTCATTTAATGCTTAACAGACAACAAGATTTAAGTGTAACAATGTTTTGAAGAAAAAATCTTCTTTTATATTTCCTTGAAACTATCTACTCTTGGTGAAATAAATACCTACGGAGATCTCTAAAATTGTTTGCAAAAAATACACTCTAAAATATAATAAACTAATGAGATCAATGAGATCAAGTCACAGGAATGTGTATCTCATAGTTCTCTTATTAAAATAAAATGTAAAATGAGGTTGCATTAGACTTTAAGATAAACTAACAACATGCAACTTTTATTTACTATCCTACCCTACCTAAAAATAAAGAGAAAATCTTATTCAAGTGTAAGAACTCTTCCAATGTAACCATATGCGGAGCAAGATAGGAAACATACTCATATCCATATATGAAAAAGTTACCGCAGTGATTACCTCGATATGAAGAACCAACCAACCTACTTGTTTTGACATCAGAAGGTGTTGAAGAAGAGAATAATATTGTGGCCTGATGACCTATTGAAACCAAATTTCAATGTAATCGTGATGTTCATCAACAATAATTTCTATGCTCTCCTTCATCATGCTATGCAGATCCTCTTCTTTTGGATGATTGATTTTTGAAGTACATAAAGGATTGCTGTGATGGATGTTGAGAACTTCTCAATCTCAGGTCTTAATGATTTCTGTCCATTGGATGTAGTCCATAATTTTTCATATGCCTTCGCGGTTTGGCAAGGAAAATCATTTTGTAGCTCATAGGACCTTGATTCTTCTAATATTTCCAGAGAGGTAGATATACTTTTGGCTGTTGCCAAAATATGTTCTTCTTGAAAAGAAGAAATCTCGGTTGCTGCTAGGATTTGAGAAAGTTCCCTCAGGCTAATGGTTGCTTCTGAGTTCATCTTGTCATTTGATAAAACTTGGTTCACACAAAGATGATTTCCACAAAGTTAGGATCTCTTGATGGTGGTGTAAAAGAAAGGTTGTAGTGTTTGGTTCTTTAAAAGGCTCGAGTGGTCTTGCCTCCCGTCCCACTATTATTGATGCTTCAATTTCTTGTTCTATAGTACTCCCTGTTTTAGTCTCTTTAGAGAGTACTTTAGCTCTTTAGGTTGATATAGATCCTATTGTTCGGTATCACTCTGTGGATTTTATAAGTGGAATGTTCCTTCCCATAAAGAGATTGGAAGGAACCTTGGTTGAAAGGTTTGATTTAGATTTAATGTATCTACCTTGTGGATCTCTAGGTCTATTAATCAAAGAAAACAAAAACAAAAACGAAAAACTACCATTGGGTTTGGGGGAGCTTGCAATAGAAGATGCGCAGGTTCTTACCTCTCGTCTTAAAGTCCCCCTACCACCAATCTAATGCTAAGGTATAGGAATGATCTATTTCCTAACTACTTCTTACCTTGAGACAAATCCCCGACAACGACGCCAAAATGTTAGGTGATTTCTTTGTACTAAAAAAGACACTAAACTACCCTCAATTAAATTTTCAACCCAGGGCAAGTAAACTTAGAGTTGTAGTAAAATATATGCCAAAGGTAGAAGGGCTAATAGGAGCATAGTCTAACTAAGGAAGGTAGCTATATAAGGCTAATCTACTCAAGCAAAACCTATCTAATGAGAAAACCCTACTAATCAATTTGAAACTAGGTAACCTAAGTACTTTTGGGCCAATAATTGATGGATAGTTCCTAGGAAAGCAAATGAAAACTCTATGTAAAGAAAAATAGTTTAACGATAAGCAAAAACAAACTACTAAGCATAATAAGCAAATGACAAAAACAAACTTCTTTAACTTTCCAACCTACATTCAATGAGCAACTACCCTGTGAAAGAAAATAAGTAAGCAAGTAAGCAAAGCACCTATCTAACCTATTAAAGAAAATAGACAAGTAAGAAAAGACACCTAACTAACCTACTAAAGAAAAATACAAGTAAGCAAAGGCAACTAACTACTGCAAGTAAAACTTCTCATTGAACAACTATCTAGCCTAAGAGGCAAGTGAACTAAATGCCTAATGAAAATCTATTTCTAATGCGTGAGAGGAAATCTAAATGCTCAATGCAATGCATGAAAGGAAATGTATTCTATTGAAATAAAGAAGGACTAACAACTAATTCTTATTCTATGTTAATCAAACTACTATCTAATCTGTCAAAGCAAAGTCTATCTATCCTACAACAACAATAAAACTTTATTCTAACCTATGAAAGCAAGAAACTATATCTATGAAAGCACGAAAACTATATTTTAACCTATGACAATTCAAATATAATGCTGCTGGTTGTGTGAATGTTTTCGGTGTCAGATGATATCTCGGTGGCACTTGACAACAAAGGACAATTCCAGTGGTATGAGCTCAACACTAATCCCAATGGCAAAGTGAAAGCTATGGATTAAACAATCCAGTGAGAGTTTATCCATGAGAAAACAATGTTAAATACCCTGCATATTCATATATGAACCATCAACAACATAACAAGATCATCATTTATACTTCCATACTACATAATCAAAACTAGATTCAACCATTAACTAATAAATATAACTGCAATTTAATTCTAGGAAAGGAAATTACATAAATGAAACTATACTACATTTATTCTAACAATTCAAGCTGCAATAAAGAAATGATTAAAAACATAAATTAAAAACATGACATTAAAAAGTAAACTAAAAACTACATTTAATCAACAATTAAGTAAACAAGATCTATGTAAAACTAAAATAAGCAATCTATCATAAAAAATTGAAATCAACTCTATCCATCCATCAAACCCCTGTCAAAGAAAACCCAATTAAAACTTTGTCCTATTCTAATTAAAATTACTTTTTAAACTTGATTACAAAATCATAAAAGAAAGCATAATCTAATATCTAATTACACATAGGGTTAGTCTATGGATTTGCAAATCCATTCCTAACTACAATATTAATGCATACTAACACAATCTGTCATTCTAACCTGCAAAAGAGGCAAAACAATTAAATTGGAACAACAAACTAATTAACATAATAAAAATGCATGTACAGGAAAATGAAGAAAACAACTAAACTATGAAATACATAAACAACAGAAAGACAGTAACTAGACTGCTGGTGGGGCCCCCAACAAGTCGTGGCTACTTCCTAAAAGCCAACCATGAATTCAACAACTCAAATTCACCATGAAAACTCAAAAACGTATTTTTGGCATAATCTGGCAATGTAAAAACATAAAACAGAGTAAAACTGTGTTTGTTCCTATCACACTTGTGTATATGATGCTTAGCTTATGTCTGACCATCTTAATGGTATTTATAACATTTACAGACCAAGTGGTCGACCAAAGGAGGTTCGAACCACTTCTAAAATTGGCAAATTTGATGCAGGAGCATCACTCACTCATCAAGCGAGCTACCGCATGGAGCAAAGAGAAGACAGCTGGACAGTGCCAACACATACATTTTTGAATTACTGTGGAAAGTTGTTGCGCCACCATTTGAATGAAAGCATTCATAAGAAGTGCATTTGTATTGTATTGTAGATAGGAAGGCATTTAATGGTTTTAATGCTGTTAGATAAGAATTTACTGTAGATTAGACAGTTTTACTTTCGAGAGGGAAAATGGAATATAGGCACCCTCCTTTGTACATTGTATCATTCTCATTCAGATTATTGAAGCATTGAGAGCAAGGAGAACAGAGCAGAGAACCTGTGAAGAATCCCCATGTACACATATTGAATTAATAGGAAAGCTTTGATTCAATTCTATGGTTGTGATTATTCTCTGTGTGCTGTTGATATTATGTCTTTGCATATTTGCTTCTTGTTACGCATTTCTTTCATATGCTGTGTATGTGATTTTATGGAAGAACTGAAATATGAAGGTCTGAGTGAATGAGTTTCAATTGTTTCTCTGTCTGAGCCTGGAGATTCCTGCATAGAGTGCAGTTGAATTCCTCCGCATAGAGTGCGTTGAGGAGGCTAGATAGTCGAACTCTTAATTCTCACTGGCCCAGAAGTGATATTGGTTTTTAGAACCTCGCAGGTAGAGTGCAGGTCGGTTTCGAAGTCTCAGTAGCAAGTCTGAGGAAAAGAAGGCGAGGACTTCTGCAGCAGGAAGCGCACAGGTCGAAGGACTTCAACACTTTGAGAATTGTTGAAATTCGAGCGTGACAGAGTGCTCGAAGGGTCCCTTAAGAACTCAAGGAAATCAGCTCAGGAGGGATAGTTCCATGAACAATTCAGTAGAGCAGTCCTTGGTGAGATTTGAACCAGGACGAAGATGGTGAAGCAGAGAGCTCTTCAAGAGGAAGAGAATCGACGACTTGAAATTGCCGAGTAGATCAGCGAAACCCCGCAGACCGTCAGATTGCGGAGGAGTTGCGAGGGGGTTAACTCATAGGCACACGGGGGAGACCGTTTAACATCGCATATCGGCATATCGGGGGTGGCGAGTGCAAGAGTTGCATGCATGTCGAAATCGCGGGGTGCGATTCCCGATTTGATCGGGACCGGAGATCAGAGCGAGAACAGGTGGCAGGAGATCTCAGTATCGCGGGATTGACATTCGGGGTTTTCAACCTCAAGGAACTCTTGCATTGTGGATCCGCGATCCGTGAAGTCCCGAGGTGACATGGTCAAGTGGGACCCTAGGGAGTAAGTGGAGGACAGGTGGCGCTGTAGCGAGAAATCAGCACCTCGACGCTCGGAGTTCGCTCGGAGTTTAAAAGTGAGGCATCGATATCGCGAGTGGCAATACCCCGAGCGTTGACCATTGACCATCGACATTCGGGACTCAGTGTTTGAGTGGCCGAGAGTAGTGTCACAAACTTCACAATATCGCGAGACCCGATCTTCCGATTCACGAAAGGGAGATCGCCGAGAAGACTATGGGTAAGGACCTCCTGAGGGAGTTGGAAGAGATATTGACTCTTCGGGCCAAAGAGATAGGGTCCTGGTAGGCGCGGACAGGTCACGGGGAGACGTGCATGGTGTCAAGTGGTATCAGAGCCAGGTTTTCTCTGTTTTCTGTAGCAGAGAGGAAGAGAAGACGTAATGCCGCTGAGAAGAGGTAGGCAATCACCCGATCCAGAGAAGGAGAGGGAATTGTCCAGGGAAAGAAGCAGTCATGGACAGAATATAGAAATGGAGAGGGAAATATGAAATCTTTGTGCTAGAATGGAAGATATGGAAGCAGCGCATAGGCGCACAACAAATACAGGAGATCTGAGTGACTCCGAAGGTGAAGCTGATGCTGTACCGCAAGGTGGAGTTGCAGCAGAAGATGCAGCCAATGAGCGATTAATCAAAGCTATCGCCAAGATGAGCGCAAAGGTGAGGATGGACATTCCAGCTTACGAGGGAAGCCTGGATGCAGAAGAGTTGCTGGATTGGATCCGAGCACTCAACACCTACTTCAATTACGAAGATATCGAAGAGGACAAAAAGGTGAGGCACACTGTCACCAAGTTGAAGGGACATGCAACCCTATGGTGGGATGAAGTGCAGGCTGACAGGCGCAGCAAAGGCAAACAGAAGATAAAAAGCTGGGATCGGATGATCGCTAAGATGAAGGCGAAGTTCATTCCGAGGGATTACCAGATCACTCTGTTTAGGCGCATGTAGAACTTGAGACAGAAACTTATGACGGTGAAGGAGTACACCGAAGAATTCTATAGGCTCAACATCTAAGCTGGTCATCGGGAGAGTGATGACGAAAAGGTGGCGAGATACCTGAATGGGTTGAGGTATGACATTCAGGACGAGTTGAGCATGGTTACCATCCGCACAGTTGAGGATGCGTACCAGATGGCTCTAAAAGCCGAAGAGAAGCTGAGCTGCAAACAGGGACAACGAGGGTGAGGCAGAAGCCAGCCGAGAGGCAAAATAGTTGCCCAAGAGAGAACTCAAAAGCCCAGGGAGGATTGGAAGAGGCCTCAGAGAAAAGCTGAAAGAGGTGGAACCTCACAGCAGAGGCAACAGAATACTGAGCCAAGGAGGCAGCAAGATGATCAACAAGGAGGATATGATGACGCGAATATATTTCCTCGTACCCGAGGTCGAGGAAGAGGTCAAGGAGGAGTTATCACGTGTTTTACATGTGGTAAGGACGGCCATAAAGCCGTGGACTGTCCAGAGAGGAAGGTGGACAGAGGAAAAACTCATGTTGCTGAGGCGCAGAGGTGTGATGTGGAAAGCGAAGACGCAGACAACGGAAGATCGTTGGGGATGCATAAAATCCTTTTGAAGCCTGAGAAGGAGGTGGAGAGCGTAGTGCAGAGGAGCAGACTGTTCAGGACGGCTTGTACAGCCAAGGACAGGAAATGCAAAGTCATAATTGACAGTGGGAGCACTGACAATCTCGTTTCAACTGAGATGGTGGAGAAGTTGGAGCTGAAGACAACTAAGCACCCGAGTCCATATAAAGTCTCGTGGTTATAGAAAGGACACCGGGTAAGTGTCACTAAACAATGCTTAGTTAAATTTAAAATTGGGAATTATCATGATGAGATCCTGTGCGATGTTATTCCCATGGACGTGTGTCATATACTGCTGGGTAGGCCATGGCAGTATGATAGAAATGTTGTTCATGATGGAAGGATGAACACATACACCTTGGAAAAGGGTGGAAGAAGTCATAAACTACTGCCGATAAAAGATAAGGAGGTGAAGACGGAGGTTAGCAACACGATACTTCTCATGAGTGGGAAGGAGCTTTTCACAGAGCTAGAGAAGAATGAAGATCCACAGTTCTTTGTTGTCAGGAAGCTGAGAATTGTCCTGACAAACACAAGAGTGGACGACTTTCCAGAGGAGATTCAACAACTGCTGGGAGAGTTTGCTGACATCATCGTGGATGAACTACCTCATTCGTTGCCACCGGTGCGGAGTGTGAGTCATCACATTGACCTCATACCCGGAGCAAGTTTGCCGAATAAGGCAGCATACAGGTTGACGCCTCAGGAGAATGAGGAAGTCAAAAGGCAGGTGCAAGGCTTGCTGGACAAAGGACTGGTGAGGGAGAGTCTAAGTCCATGTGCTATTCCAACAGTACTGAGCCCAAAAAAGGATGGAGGCTGGAGGATGTGTACAGACTCCAGGGCGATAAATAAGATCACCATCAGGTACAGATTTCCACTGCCGAGAATGGATGACTTGATGGATTGCCTAAGTGGGGAAAATTACTTTTCCAAGATTGATCTCAAGAGTGGATATCATCAGATCCAGATGAGAGAGGGGGATGAATGGAAGACAACATTCAAGACAAACGAGGGTTTGTACGAATGGCTGGTCATGCCGTTTGGGTTGACGAATGCACCGAGCACTTTTATGAGGCTGATGAATGAAGTCCTGAGGGAATTCATTGGAAAATTTGTGGTCGTATATTTGGACGACATACTGATATTCAACAAGACGAAGGCTGAGCATTTGAGGCATTTAGCTATCGTGATGAGGAGGCTACAGCAGGAGAAACTGCTGATAAATTTGAAGAAATGTTCCTTCATGCAGACATAACTCATATATCTGGGTTTTGTAATATCGACGAATGAATTGAAGATGGATCCTGAGAAGGTTGAAGTAATCAGGAATTGGCCATCGTCGAGGAATGTTTTTGAGGTAAGAAGCTTCCATGGTTTAGCTAGTTTCTACCGGAAGTTCATTCAGAACTTTAGTGGAATTAGCGCCGCAATGATGGACACTGTGAGGAAGCGGCATAAGGTTTTTCATTGGATGACCGAGGCTGAAAGGAGCTTCAATCTGTTGAAGCGGAGGATTACCGAGCAACCAGTGCTGGTGTTGCCGGACTTTTAGAAGACCTTCCAGGTGAAGTGTGACGCTAGTGGGTATGCTGTTGGGGGGGTCTTGAGTCAGGATGACAGACCTGTGGCATATTACAGTGAGAAGCTGGATGATACCAAGCTGAAATACTCCACATATGATAAAGAGTTCTATGCCATCATACAGGCATTGAAAAAGTGGAGGCATTACTTAATACCCAAGGAGTTCGTATTGTACAGTGACAATCATGCACTGCAATTCGTGAGTCAGCAGGAAAAGATGAATCAGAAGCATGTGAAGTGGGTGGAATACATGCAGAATTTCACATTCGTGATCAAGCACATTTCGGGGACTACTAACAAGGTAGCTGATGCCTTGAGCCGAAAATGTTTATTGCTGCAGGAATTCAGGGTCAAGACTTTGGGTTTTTAGAACCTGAAGGATATTTATGCAGGTGATACTGATTTCGGGGAAGCTTATGAAGCAGCCGAGAATCCGATGCTCAAGGATAGGAGCCCGTGGATAGATTTCTTGATACAGGATGGATTGCTATTCAAGGGAAATCAATTGTGCATTCCAGATTTCTCTATGAGAGAGAACTTGATGAAGGAAAAGCACAACGGTGGATTAGCAGGTCATTTCGGGCATGATAAAGCATTCGCCAAGCTGAGAGAATCGTATTTTTGGCTAGGCATGCGAGCAGATGTGAAGAGGTTTGTTGACAGGTGTAGGATATGTCAACATGCGAAGGGCCGAAAGCAGAACACAGGGTTCTATCATCCGTTGCCCATACCCGAGAGGCCATGGGAAGCCATTAGCATGGAATTTGTGTTGGGTTTGCCGAGAACACAGCGAGGATTTGATTCCATTTTTGTAGTGGTGGACAGATTCTCGAAAATGGCACATTTCATTCCATGTCATAAGACCAGCGATGCAACCCACATCGAAAACTTCTTTTTCAAAGAGATTGTCCGATTGCATGGATTGCCGAGAAGCATAGTCTCGGATCGGGATACCAAGTTCGTAGGTCACTTTTGGAGGATGCTATGGAAGAAGCTAGGGCCTGACTTGGAATTCAATTCTGCTTACCATCCATAGATAGATGGGCAGACCGAGGTGGTCAACAGAAGCTTGGGGGATCTGTTGAGAAGCCTGGTGACTGAGCATCACAGCAGTTGGGATCAGATCCTACCACAGGAAGAATTCACGTACAATGATTCGGTGAATCGGAGTACAGGTAGGAGTCCGTTCCAGATTTTGTATGGAACACAGCCGAGAGGAGTTTCTGAGCTCAGGGAGTCAGAACAGGCTGAAACTAGCAGCGCGAGGGCTAAAGAATTCGCTGAGGCGATGCAAGAACTTCACACGTAGGTGAAGCAATGACTACAGAAGTCGAATCAAGAATATAAGCGCAGAGCCGATCAGAAGAAGAGACAACTTCAATTTGAAGTGGGAGACATGGTTCTGGCGCACCTGAGGAAAGAAAGGTTCCCAAGGGGAACGTACAACAAGCTCAAGATGAAGAAGATTGGACCGTGCAAAATCCTGAAGAAGTTCGGGGAGAACGCATACGAGCTTGAGTTGCCAGAGGGCATCGGGATATCTCCGATATTCAACGTTTCAGATTTATACCCTTACAGGAATGCAGAAGCAAACACTGGAACTGAGGAACCAGTGGTCCAGTGGCAAAAGCAATTGCCAGTTGCACAGAAACCTCAGATGGAGTGCATACTAGATAAGAGAGTAGGCAGAAAGACCAGGAGGAAGCAATATTTTGAATACCTGGTGAAGTGAAAGAACCACCCAGTGGAGGATGCAAGCTGGGAGATAGAGGTAGTCATAGAGAAGCATGGGAAAACTGTACAGGAGCTCATGGACAGGAGCCCATGAAATATTTTGAGCCGAGGAGTATGATGCAGGAGCATCACTCACTCATCAAGCGAGCCAACGCGTGGAGCAAAGAGAAGACAGCTGGACAGTGCCAGCACATACATTTTTGAATTACTGTGGAAAGTTGTTGCACTGCCATTTGAATGAAAGCATTCATAAGAAGCGCATTTGTATTGTATTGTAGATAGGAAGGCATTTAATGGTTTTAATGCTGTTAGATAGGAATTTACTGTAGATTAGACAGTTTTACTTTCGAGAGGGAAAATGGAATATAGGCACCCTCCTTTGTACATTGTATCATTCTCATTCAGATTATTGAAGCATTGAGAGCAAGGAGAACAGAGCAGAGAACCTGTGAAGAATCCCCATGTACACATATTGAATTAATAGGAAAGCTTTGATTCAATTCTATGGTTGTGATTATTCTCTGTGTGCTGTTGATATTATGTCTTTGCATATTTGCTTCTTGTTACGCATTTCTTTCATATGCTGTGTATGTGATTTTATGGAAGAACTGAAATATGAAGGTCTGAGTGAATGAGTTTCAATTGTTTCTCTGTCTGAGCCTGGAGATTCCTGCATAGAGTGCAGTTGAATTCCTCCGCATAGAGTGCGTTGAGGAGGCTAGATAGTCGAACTCTTAATTCTCACTGGCCCATAAGTGATATTGGTTTTTAGAACCTCGCAGGTAGAGTGCAGGTCAGTTTCGAAGTCTCAGTAGCAAGTCTGAGGAAAAGAAGGCGATGACTTCTGCAGCAGGAAGCGCACAGAGCGAAGGACTTCAACACTTTGATAATTGTTGAAATTCGAGCATGACGGAGTGCTCGAAGGGTCCCTTAAGAACTCAAGGAAATCAACTCAGGAGGGATAGTTCCGTGAACAATTCAGTAGAGCAGTCCTTGGTGAGATTTGAACCAGGACGAAGATGGTGAAGCAGAGAGCTCTTCAAGAGGAAGAGAATCGGACTTGAAATTGCCGAGTAGATCAGCGAAACCCCGCAGACCGTCAGATTGCGGAGGAGTTGCGAGGGGGTTAACTCACAGGCACACGGGGGAGACCGTTTAACATCGCATATTGGCATATCGGGGGTGGCGAGTGCAAGAGTTGCATGCACGTCGAAATCGCGGGGTGTGATTCCCCGATTTGATCGGGACCGTCGATCAGAGCGAGAACAGGTGGCAGGAGATCTCAGTATCGCGGGATCGACATTCGGGGTTTTCAACCTCAAGGAACGCTTGCATCGTGGATCTGCGATCCGCGAAGTCCCGAGGTGACGTGGTCAAGTGGGACCCTAGGGAGTAAGTGGAGGACAGGTGGCGCTGTAGCGAGTAATCAACACCTCGGCGCTCGGAGTTTAAAAGTCAGGCATCGATATCGCGAGTGGCGATACCCCGAGCGTTGAGCGTTGACCGTCGACATTCGGGACTCGGTGTTTGAGTGGCCGAGAGAAGTGTCGCGAACTTCGCGATATCGTGAGACCCGATCTTCCGATTCGTGAAAGGGAGATCACTGAGAAGACTGTGGGTAAGGAACTCCCGAGGGAGTTGGAAGAGCTATTGACTCTTCGGGCCAAAGAGATAGGGTCCTGGTAGGCGCGGACAGGTCACGGGGAGACGTGCGTGGCGTCAAAATTTCATTAATGGTGCCCTAACTGTCGAAAAAGAGTGAGCCAATAATCGCCCACTATAACAACCCAAAATTGAGTTGTCAAGAGTTCAGTATATGGAGGCACTAAGCATGAACAAAATCCACATTTCCATTTTTCCCATCACTGGCCGCCAATGCCATAACTGCCAAGTCACCCTATGTTTTTGTGCATGAAGAGGTGCTGGACAAAGTGTCAGATCGAGTGCTAGAACGAGTGCTGGAAGGAGTGCTGGATCAAGTGCCAGAACTAGAAATGTAGTGCGTTTTTTCCCTATAACACCACAAAAAATTGAATTAGCTCTTGGAAATCATAGAACATGGTGAATTATACTTGATACAATCATTAAACATGAATTATATGTATCGAGTGTCGATCATACCGTTTTATCATGAAATTATTCAAAAAGCTCCTTCAAAAGATGAAAAACACATATATACATTCGGCAAAAGTGTATAATCACTGTAATAAAATTGATCATATCTCGGGCCCAACATTACCCCCACACCTAAGATTTTGTAGGTTCCACTGCAAACAAAAAGAAATTTCCCTTTATGACTAAACTTACGAACGAGGGGGTGGATTAGCTTTAGAGGCTTCTCCCTCTTGCCCAAGGGATTTTGACTTAGGATTTCCATGGTGTTTCAATTGCCTCCAGAGACTATTATTGGTGGCAGTTAATATCATCAACCTAATGTTGTAGAGAATTCATCTTGGGTTGTAGGACAACATTATCATGGCGTAAATGACAACTCAGTGTTTCATGCTCTCTAAGTTTGAATTGGAGGATTTGGAGTTTTTTGGAGGCTGCTGATGACATGTGAGGAATCCTTGAGATGTATATCATACCCTTTATCCTTTAAAACATGAAAAATAACAATTTTACCTCTACAAAATTGGTTCCAAAAGTGACTTCCCATAAGCGCAACAATTCTGGCCTAGCGAACTTGTGACAAATATGTATCAAAGTGACACCTATAACTACAAGACAGTAAAACCTGTGTAAAAACTAAGAGAGGTTTTTGTTTTTGAATATTTTCTTGACAAAAACATCTCTTGTTTTTCAAAACTTCACTTTCAGTGGTTAGGAAAACATGAAAAGAAAACATGTATAAAACAGGAAAAACAGAGTGTTTTATTTCCTGAAAAACTAGGCCTCTAAGAGAATTGAATATATAAAAAACCATAATGTATATTTAGAAACTGAGAGAGTTTATTGTTTTTCAATATGTCCTTGGTACAAACCTCTCTTGGTTTTCAAAACTTCACTTCCAGTTGTTAGGAAAACACGAAAAGAAAACATGTATAAAACAGGAAAAATAGAGTGTTTTATTTTCTGAAAACATAGGCCTCTAAGATGATAGAATATATCTCAAACCTTAAAGTATATTCAAATTATGAGAGAGGTTATTGTGTTTTGGTATGTTTTTAACAAAAAACTCCTCCAGGGTTTAAAATTACTTTCCCATTTGTTCATAATCCCAACGTGAAGTTGGTTACTCAAAACTTGCAGAAGTGCAGCGTGCTCTTAGCAGAAGCGCATTGTGGTATTTGATAGGGATTTTGGAGGCCTTCCTAGAGGATTTTTGGGCTAAAAGTGGTATGGTTGGAAATTTTATAATGTCTTCTACCGAATGGAACCATCAAACACTACAAATGCCTTCTCCAACCCTCTGAAAAACCGACTTGAAGTCAAACTGTACAAATGTGCAGAAAACCCTCTTATAGCGACTGTATTTGGGGAATTTTCCCTAAAATGATAACACCTGTGCATAAAATGAAGGAGGTTTTTGTTTCTTGGTCTATTATTGACAAAAACCTCTTTCACTTTTGTCAAATTCATCCTCCTTAATTCATAAACCAATTTTGAAGTAAATCTTTGACCAAGACAATCATTTGAAAATTGATGACAATGAATGATGACATGAACATGATGAAAATTTATGACTTTGGATGAGTGGAGGGAGTAGTAAGGACACCTAGTTACACCAATGACCATTTTAAAACCAAGAGATGTCAAATTGTATTTGATAATTTTATTTTGAAAATGTAACAATTTGACCTAATAACCCTATCAATCACATGAAAGAGAAAACTTGATCACGAGTGACTGACAGACTGACAAATACTAACAAACGGCTTGGTTTTCACTGTTAGGCATGGTGAATCAGGAGAATTTTTATTTCCTTTCATCGATCTGTAACAATTCAAACAATTGTTCCTCTTTTCATAATCTTGTAATATAGATGGCAGTAAGTATTTAGCAGTTGTTATTGCTCTGTATTTGTCACAAAGAGTAGTTAAGTATACAAAAATGCACATCAAGCTTATAACACACATTAATATCCCAAGACATTGCAAAAATACAATATGACAGAATTTTGATAGAAATCCTACTTCCTCTTCTCGTGGGTTTTCTATACAAATGGTTAATGCTTAGCATTTTTAGCTCAGGAAAACTCCCCCCAGACCGAAGATATGGCTCGTCCTCGTGCCATGAATTAGCAATAGGCTTCTTGGTCTTCTTTCCCGATGAGGCTACAGGGGTATCAAGAAGTTTCTTGGAATTTTGGTCTAGTAAAGGAATGGCTTGAGCATGAGGGTTTGGGTGTAGTAACAGTTCCTAGATCAAGAGTCTTCTTGATAGTCTTGATTGTAAGATGAGGGTTTGCAAATTGGTAAATGAACTCATCCCACGCTTTCTCCTATTTTTCCAACTCGACTAAGATAAGTAGCTTGATAAGGTCGTGGTAAAATAGGTTGTTATGGGGATTTTTTACATCCTTCCTCACTTGGGAAGACACCTTCTCAAGACTCTTTAAGAAGTAAAAGGGAAAGTTAAAATGGCTTATTGAACTGAAAGTGAGTTAATAATCAAAATTGACAGGTTTTAAAGACGGAATATCTACCTTCACATGCAATCAATCAGGTGATGACTATGAGAGGGTTGATTAGCTCCTCTTTTATCCACTCCTTGCAGCATCCCTTAGATTCAAAGATGTTTTGAAATTCGGTTTTGAAAACCCTGTTATAGCTTGCTCTTGGCAACTGGTGGTGTTTAAATCAATGGTCTCCAATTCTTGGGAGCTTTGTGGTTGAGGCAATGATTCCTCAGAGGCCACGAACATAGTGAATAGGAGTTGAGGCAGGCTAAGAGTGTTCCATTGTTGTTGATTTTTCCACCATGCTCACTTAATCCACTTGCATATGTAATGTCAAACCTACAATGAACAACCTATAATAAAAATAAACCAACAGAGTGGTCTGTTAAGGACATATATGACAATTTATAGCACACAAGAGTTTAGGACTTCAAAATAAAATGACTGCTATTGTAATAACCTGTATCATGAAAACAATACATTAATTTTTACAAAGATTTACTTCTTCTAGGCAATGTTATCATTTGTCAACTCATGAACCCCTCCCCCACACCTAAGTATTATGACACCTCACAATAAAAAATATAGGAAACCAGTCAGTTCTTCCTATAGCCGAAGATTTACAATTTGTAAAGTGTAAAGATAAATTTCACAGATTGGTCTGACGAGACGGTTAGAGGATGGCCCTACATATAGGATAAGAGATCCTATATATATATATGAGAAGAGGTAGGAAAGAGAGTTTCAAGATAGTCTCAGAGTTAGTTACCATTGGAAAGTTTATGGAGTTGATTAACCTTAGCTTAATCATACATACTTTATGTCAACTTTTTGTACAAATAATGCCATACATCAGGACACGTTTAAATTTATTATTTATTTTTGTCAGATTACCATCTTCACTAGGTAGAATGCCCCACTGCCAGCAAGCCTGTTCAGTACTCCGACGGGTTTACCTAGTCATACCATAGGCCGGTACCCGCTGCTAGCAGACCTATTCAGTATCATGGTGGGTTATCCTCTTACACCCTTAGATACTGGCCCTCCATCTTTTAAGATTTTAGTATAATATTTCTTTATGAAAGAAGATGAGGGGACAACTCTGAAAACAACTTTTTCTTTCTTTTTATTGGGATGGTATTTATGTTAGAGGATGACTTTCCATTATATATATTCCTTAGTGATTGTCCTGATGTAAGGGGTACTTAAGCGGACGTGGCCTATCTAAAGATATGATATAATCAAGTTATTTAGTGTGTAATGGATGGTACCATTGAGAAATAATAGAAAGGTATCTCTAGGCTCAACTCACTTTCTTCTTTTGTAAGTTATTGTGATGTTTCCATGACTAACCACTAATCATACCTCCTTGTTACTCTTTTATAAAGACACTTTACTCACTTACTCAGGTTTCTTGGAAAAATTGTACGAGAGACCTCTAGGCTTGATGGTTATGGCATCACTTCCTTATATAGTGGTGAAGATTTTCAAGAGCAACTACTTTTTAAAATGCCTTAAGAACAAGAAGATGAAAATCTTTGCAAAAACATGTCTAACTAAAGCAATTCATTATTCATTTGATGCTTAGCAGTCAAAAAGGTTCAAGTGTAACAATGTTTTGAAGAAAAAATCCTCTTTTATATTTACTTGAAATTGTAATGTCCCCAAGGCCGAGCCCTGTTGTAAATCATGTTTATGAAATGAATTGTAATTATGTTTTTATAGGCTAGTGAGCCAAGTTAATATAATTTGGTGGGCTTATGCGATTATTAGGCCAGAGAGCCTAAGTGTTGAAGGCCAAGAGCCTGATTTTGTACATGTATCTATGCAGAACATTAATAAAATTATAAACACTGTTGTGTGTAGAATGACCACGATGAATGAGTGATGGGGGACTAAGGTTCCACAAAGTGGGTAAGGGATTAGGGGCTGGAAGGTGGGAAGAGGGGCTAAGTGTTGAGCCTAGGGGCTTAAGTTCCTGGGAATAATATTTTAATATTATTCCAAAAAGACCATGTGAAATATATGTTTTATCCTATGTTCTTTTGGAATGACAAGTGACTTCCAAATGAGGAGGAACTCATGCTAATGGAACACATGTAGTTTCATGGGTGACAAGTGTCAACCCAAACACATGTAGATAAAATGACTGAGTTGAGCTATGATGGGGGTTCCTCCTCCATTCGACCCTCCACTACCTAAAGGAAAATCCCGTCCGACCTCTGAAGATTACCCTCGTGCATTTATGAAACCATGGGAAAATCCTGTGTTGATTTCGGGGATAGCTTGTGTTGATTTCTGGAAAGCCGGTACATCCTCTGTCTGAATAGATCGAGCTTGTGTGTGGAATCTCTGTCTCAAAACCATAATTGTGAGACCATCCTGTCATTGTTGAGCCTGTTTGCGAAGCCCGTGTCTGTTTTCCCAGTTGGTTGTTGTGGCCACACAGTGCTGGACAGTGCGTGGCTTACTGGTCAGTGTGAATTTGTGATAAGCTTGTGTGTAACCTCTCTCCAGGTGAGGGGGGGGGGGGATTGTTTTTGGAAGAGGTAGGTTTTTAGGCCTGTGAGCAACTTTCTCCAGGTGAGAGAGTTTTTTGGGAAGAGGTTTCTTCTAGAGAGTGTCCAGCACCAGCTTCGGGCTTTGAGACTTCCTGATCCGGCCTGTTGCCGAGACCCAGAGAGGGAGGTGTAGCACCAATGGAATGTGCTTGTGAAGGTGTATATTCCCAGGCAGAACAAGCATGTGGGGAATGAGAGTCCATGAGTAGTGGGCGTAAGAATGCATTCTGGGAAGAATCTTTCCAGTCATTCTGTGTAGTTTTCCCTGTAACCTCAGCCTAGCCTAGGATTCCTTGCCTTGGGGTGGAGCTTAGTCCCAACTCGAGGGTGACCACTGCTGAGCTTGATGAGCAGCGTGGTCTAAGGCTGGGAGGTTCATGGAAGGCCTACACGTGGTTGGTGGAATTACCACCGCTTCAAAGATAAGTACCAGATGATGTTTTAATTATGTTTTGCATGCCTGTGTATTTATATTTATCATGTATTCTGCTGTGCATATGAATTAATGTTAATGCCATGGATTAACTATGTTAGTAGTAATCTTGTGTTGACTCTGAGTTTAAATGTGTTTAACTTGTTTTAAATGCATCTTATATATAAATAAGTATGAGATTGTTATTTCGCACAATAGCATCTGCCCGGTCAGTGGGTTGGATGACGGTCGGGAGGGAGCGTTATTGAATGGTATCAGAGACATGATTTCAATGCTGAGCCTGGATGGGCCAGATAAGTAGTATTTGGACCGAGGGTTTGAGAAGAAATTGTGTCTGGAGGACCAATTTCGGACCTTTTAATGTTCTTGAGTGTCAAGGAGTCACTTGACCGTGTTACAAAGCTTAGGAGGTGTAGCGGTGTTATAAAACTACAGTCGGTGTGGTATATGGTCATAGGGAGAGAGAAATCCACACCAGAAGTGTTGGAGCCATAGGGTCTGTTCGGGAGGAAAGGAGAACCCTCACGACCGTCAGATCTGGAGAACGTGCACAAGGCTTAAAACCCTGTGAAGTTGCATAGGAGTGTGGAAATCGCGGTACACAAAATCCTGAAATGATCTACATCGTAGATCGTAGGAGAGGAACTTGACTGTTGGATCAAGTAGATTAATAGACCGTAATTTTGTTAAGCAGCGGGAAAATCTAAGCGACCAAAATCTGTGCACCCAGATCTACGGCCAGGGTTCCATTCCAGACCCCCTTCGTCGTTCTACCTTTAACGAGGGGGGGGGGGTCTGGAATTGAGCGCATAGGTTTCAACATCTTAGGTTGGAGAACTTGGATCTATGGATGATATTGGATTCCGAACCCCCTTTTCTTTTCTACCTTTAATAAGGGGAGGGAGGGGTCCAAAATGGGTGACTTTGTGTGGGTCCCCCAAAACGCCGAAAGGATCTGCGCCATAGATCTGAGAGAAGTCTAACCATTGGATTTCACTTGGAATGGACGTGGACACATGGGTGTGTGCCATGTGCCAGTGGGAAAAAAGAAAAGTGAGTATGGTGGGACCTGATGACATCGTTGAAGGTGATGAGGACCCTCCTGAACATGTCACGTGCCACCGTGGTGGTGGGCGACAACTGTGCTATGTGGGCCTGGAGGGTAAAGTAAATCAAGATTTTGGAAGTCGGGGATTGAAGCAAAAAGAGACTTGGAGTCACTGCTTCGTGAATTCCGGGTACCGAAGACCCAAAAACCCAAAATGCTGAAGTCCTGAATTTTTTTTTCGAAGACAAAAGAACCGTCGAGGATTTAACTGTTGGATCCTTGTGGACCAAACCTCTGAAACCCGAAAGAGAGTATGAGAGTCTTGTGGACCGAGACCCCGAAACCAGATGTCCCAAAAGCGAGTATGAGATCCTTTTGGATCGAAACCCGAAACCCGAAGTCCCGAAGTCCTGAAATTTATAGAGCCGAACAGAGCTCAGAAAACTTAGTGGATTTGAAATGTTTTCTTTTTCACATTGGTTTATGAATGTTGTTATTTTATTAAGGGTTTAAGGCCTGAAAAACTTCGGTTGACTGCACGTTGTGTGTGCAGAGTTCAATGAGTGTTAGAACATCTGAGTATACAAATGGAAGAGGTGCGGATTGCCTCTGATTTAGAGAATGAAAGAGAAGGAAGGGATGTCAACCTATGAGTCGAAGGATCGAATTCCAATGGGCATAGAAGAGAATTGGATAAGGAAGGGCACATAATGAAAATCATTGAAGGATTGCAGAGAGATGCCCAAGCTCGCCGAGCTGATAGCCGAAAGCTCATGAAATTCAGGGATCGACAGGGTGCATTCAACTTAAAGATGATGAAGAGCCTGGAAAGAATAGAAAGGAAATTGGAAAAAGAGAGTGACACAAGAAAAACAGGGAGTCGCAGTACCCCTGAGAGGAGAACAAGGTTGAGGAGTGGTAGCAGACATCGTCGTCGCTCCCCAAAGCATTCCAGTAGGGAGGCACATAGTAGTTCAAGCCCATCCCCTACCAGAAAACACTAAAGATCTGGAGTGGATGAATTGAAATGCGAGATGAACAAGATTAAGCCTCCTACATTTGATGGAGAACATAAGAAGGAGGAAGATGCCAAAACATGGTTGCTTGGCATGAGGAAATATTTCCAATTACAGAATTATTCCTCTCATGCAGAAGGAAGAATTGCGATGTATCAACTAAAAGGAAAAGAATCCATGTGGTGGGATCAGTTTGTGCAGGTGCAACACATCAGAGAGAAAGATATCACATGGAAGGAATTTAAGAGGTATTTCGAGAGGAAATGCCTGACTAAAAGATACTATGACAAAAATATGAAGGAGTTCTTCAAACTCAAGCTGGTCAACATGACCATTGATGAATACGAACGAAGGTTTTTGGAATTACTGAAGTATGTTCCATTCATCAAAGATGAGGCGGTCAAGATTCATAGGTATCTGAGTGGACTGCCACCTGCCATTGGTGACAAGATTATGTATGATGATCCTAAGACTATGGAAGAAAAAATAAGAAGGGATAAATGCTTGTATGAGCAGCAAAGAGAAAAACCTACTTTTTGGAAGGCTTGGGATGATTAGAAGAAGTTTAGGAAAGAACAGAGGCAGAAGGGAAAAAATCCTCCCTTTTTTAGAAATAGTGCTCAAGGACATCCATCATTTAGAGAGCCGAGAATGGATGAAGTGGGGGAACAAAGGCAGAGACAAACGACCATTCAGTGTTGGGGCTATAAAAGGAACCACAAGTACAGAGATTGTCCCCATAAAAATGGTAAAGCAAGAGCTGTCCATAATGTTCAACAAGTTGAAACAGTGGAGGACATGCGCAGTAGAATGCCAAGGATCTATGCAGCCCTGGACAACAAGCAAGCTTAATTTCAGTCGCACATGATTGAAGTGGAAGGTATGATTAACAACCAACCATTTATTATTTTAATTGATTCAGGGGCTAGCCATAGTTATGTAGACCCTAGGGTGGTGTAAATATTGCATTTATCAAGAAGCAAACATGAAAAGTCTTGGTTAGTGCAGTTGGCTACAGGAACCAAGAGGAAATTCACTGAGTTGGTTAAGTCCTGTCCCGTGGACATGAATGATTGAGCACGAAGGCTAAATTGAATATTCTACCTTTAGGCTCTTATGATTGCTTAATTTGGATGGACTAGTTGGACCAGCACCATGCCCTCCTGGACTGTCGTAACAAGAAATTTACATGCCTGGATGAGGAGTGGAATTGGAAAACAGTCCAAGGAATTTCTAGAGCTGTGGGTGTTAGAGAAATCTCAGCAATGCAGCTAAAGAAGTGCTACAGAAAAGGTTGTCAATTAGTTGCAGCCCGTGTGGAGGAAACATCTAGAGATGAAGTCTCAAATATTGGAGACCATGAGGTACTTATAGATTTTGAGGATGTAGTCAAGGAATTACCTGGACTACCTCCGAAGAGAGACATCAATTTTTCTATAAATTTGATGCCTGGAGTAGCTCCAGATTCAAAATATCCTTATAAAATGAGTACGCCAGAGCTGAAAGAGTTGCAATTGCAACTGGAAGAGACTCTAAAGAAGGGGTACATTCCCCCAAGCATGTCACCTTGGGGTGCCCCAGTCCTATTCGTGAAGAAGAAGGACGAGACATTGAGGTTGTGCATTGATTTCAGATAGTTGAACAAAGTAACTGTCAAGAACAAGTATCCTCTGTCGATGATCAATGATATTTTTGATCAGTTGAAAGGTGTGAAAATATTTTCGAAGATATATCTCAGATCGGGATATCACCAGGTAAGAATAAAGGATGAAGACATCAGCAAGACCACCTTTAGAACAAGGTATGGTCATTACAAGTTCACAGTGGTACCATTTGGGCTATCAAACGCACTTGTTGTTTTTATGTGCTTGATGAATGGTGTATTTAGGGACTATCTAGACAAGTTTGTCATAGTTTTCCTGGATCACATTTTGGTGTATTCCAAGTCAGAGGAAGAGCATGAACAACACCTGAGAATGGTGCTGCAAGTGTTGAGAGAACAAAAACTATATGCCAAGTTGAGAAAATGCTCATTTGATCAAAGGAAGATCCATTACTTGGGGCACATTATTTCAGAAGAAGGGATCGCAGTGGATCCTGAGAAGGTTGAGGCCATCAGAGAATGGCCAGTGCCAAGGAATGTGGTGGAAGTTAGATCCTTTATGGGTCTAGCGGGCTATCACAGAAGGTTTATCGCAGGTTTCTCAAAGATAGCTCACCCTATCACTTCCTTGCAAAGGAAGGAGAAAAAGTTTCAGTGTACTGAAGAGTGTGAGAAAAGTTTCCAGCGATTGAAGCAGCTGTTAACCAGTGCTCCAATCTTGAGGATTGCAGATCCAAATATGGATTTTGTGGTGTGCTCAGATGCATGTAAGGAAGGGTTGGGAGGAGTTCTCAGCCAGAATGGATTTGTAATCTGTTATGAGTCCAGGAAGCTGAAAGAGCATGAAATGAATTATGCCACTCATGATCTGGAGTTGGCAGCAATTGTTCACGCTCTGAGGAAATGGAGACATTACCTCATGGGAAGGAGATTTGAATTAAGAATAGACCACAATGGTTTGAAATATTTATTTGATCAGCCAACCTTAAAGGCTAGACAAAGCAGGTGGATGGGATTTCTGTGTGAATACAACTTTGATATCAAACATATCAAAGGGAAGGAAAACAAGGTGGCCGATGCACTCAGCAGAAATGTGCACGACTTACATGCTTCAACCATTAGCATGTACAGGACTGATATCAAGGATAGAATTTTGGAAGCTACAAATGAAGATTTGCAGTACAGAGACTTAGTAGCAAAGCTACAACAGAGTGAGAGACCACAAAAGGAGGAAAATTACACCTTGGAAGTGGATGGAATACTTCTGTACAAAAATAGAGTGTATATACCCAATGTCCAGGGATTGAAACTTGTGATTCTAAGAGAAATGCATAACGTGACTTATGCTGGACACCCTGGATATCAGAAGACTGTGGCAGCAGTCAAGAGCCATTACTTCTGGCCGGGTATGAAGAGAGAGATCTCTGAATACATCACCAGATGTATGGAGTGCCAAAAAGTTAAAGCTAAGCATAGACACCCAACAAGGTTGCTGCAACCTTTTCCCATTCTTGAATGGAAGTGGGAAGTGGTGACCATGGATTTTATTACAGGATTGCCCAGAACGAGAAAGCTGCATGATTTGATCATGGTGGTGGTGGAAAAGCTTACAAAAGATGCCCATTTTATTCCACTGAAAACTACTCACAGGGAAACAGATGTTGTTGATATTTTCTTAAACGAAGTGGCACGCTTGCACGAAATTCCTAAAACGATTGTGTCCGATAGGGACCCGAAATTCATCTCAAATTTCTGGAAAGGACTGTTCAAAGGATTCAGAACAAATCTGAACTTTAGTACAACATATCATCCTGAGTCTGATGGACATACAGAGAGGGTGAACAGAGTAATATAAGACATGTTGAGAATGTATGTGATGGATAAACCATCAAGGTTGGAAGACTACCTGCATTTGGTAGAATTCGCCTACAACAATGGGTATCATGCATCGTTGAAGATGATCCCATTTGAAACACTTTATGGAAGAAAGTGCAATACTCTAGTGAGATGGGATAATCCAGTTGATAGAGCAGTAGTTGGGCCAGATTTGCTCAAGGAAATGGAGGACCAAATGATAAAAATTAAGCAGAATTTGAAAGCTGCCCAGGACAGGCAGAAAATTTATGATGATAAGAACATAACCCACAAAGAATTCAAAGTGGGTGATCATGTTTTCCTGAAAGTGAAAACTAACAAGAGTTCCCTGAAGCTGGGAAGTTGCGCCAAGTTGACAACAAGATTTTGTGGGCCATTTGAAATCCTGGAAAGGATTGGGCTAGTTGCATACATGATTGCATTACCTGCATCTATGACTATACATAATGTGTTTCATGTTTCATTGCTTAAGAAATATATACCTGATGCTAATCATGTTATCGACTGGAATGTGATTCAGGTAGAACCAGAAGGTGTCCTGCAAGTGCATCTTGTGCGCATATTGGACAGGAAAAACAAACAGCTTTGGAATCGAGCTATAGGGCTTGTAAAGGTCTAGTGGACCTGTTACAGTCCCGAGGACGTGACATGGGAGCATGAAGATGTTATGTGGGCAGAGTACCCACATCTTTGAAAATCTTGCAGATGCAGTGTAAAGTTGCATTGAGGATAGTGCAGAAATAAGGGGAGGGGGATTGTAACGTCCTCAAGGCCGAGCCCAGTTGTAAATCATGTTTATGAAATGAATAGTAATTATGCTTCTATAGGCTGGTGAGCCAAGTTAACATAAGTTGGTGGGATTATGTGATTATTAGGACAGAGAGGCTAAGTGTTGAAGGCCAAGAGCCTGATTTTGTACATGTATCTATGCAGAACATTAATAAAATTATAAACACCGTTGCGTGCAGACCGACCATGATGAATGAGTGATGGGGGACTAAGATTCCACATAGTGGGTAAGGGATTAGGGGTTGGAAGGTGGGAAGAGGGGCTAAGTGTTGATCCTAGGGGCTTAAGTCCTTGGGAATAATATTTTAATATTATTCCAAAAAGACCATGTGAAATATATGTTTTATCCTAAGTTCTTCTGGAATGACAAGTGACTTCCAAATGAGGAGGGATGCATGCTGATGGAACGCATGCAGTTTCATGGGTGACAACTGTCAACCCAAGCACATGTAGATAAAACGGCTGAGTTGAGCCGTGATGGGGGTTCCTCCTCCATTCGATCCTCGACTACCTAAACGAAAATCCCGTCCGACCTCTGAAGATTACCCTCGTGCACTTCTGAAACTGTGGGAAAAGCCTGTGTTGATTTCGGGGATAGCCTGTGTTGATTTCTGGAAATATGGTACATCGTCTGTCTGAATAGATCGAGCCTGTGTGTGGAATCTCTGTCCCGAAACCATAACTGTGAGACCATCCTGTCATTGTTGAGCCTTTTTGGGAAGCCCGTGTCTATTTTCCTAATTGGATGTTGTGGCCACATAGTGATGGATTGTGTGTGGCTTACTGGTCAGTGTGAATTTGTGCTGAGCCTGTGTGTAACCTCTCTCTAAGTGAGGGGGGGGGTGGGGGGGGGAGGTGATTTTTGTTGGAAGAGGGAGGTTGTCAGGACTATGAGAAGCTCTCTCCAGGTGAGAGAGTTTGTTGGGAAGAGGTTTCTTCCAGAGAGTGTCCAGCACCAGCTTTTGGCTTTGAGACTTCCTGTTACGGCATGTTTCTGAGACCCAGAGAGGGAGGTGTAGCACTGATGGAATGTGCTTGTGAAGGTGTATCCTACTGGGTGGAATAGGCATGTGGGGAATGAGAGTCTGTGAGTAGTGGGCATAAGAAGGCATCCTGAGAATAATCCTTCCAATCATTCTATGTAGTTTTCCCTGTAACCTCAACCTAGCCTAGGATTCCTTGCCTTGGGGTGGAGGTTAGTCCCAGCTCGGGGGTGATCACTGCTGAGCTTGATGAGAAGTGTGGTCTAAGGCTGGGAGGTTCTTGGAAGGCCTACACGTGGTTGGTGGAATTACCACCATTTCAAAGATAAGTACCAGATGATGTTTTAATTATGTTTTGCATGTCTGTGTATTTATATTTATCATGTATTCTGTTGTGCATATGAATTAATGTTAATGCCATGGAATAACTATTTTAGCAGTAATCTTGTGCTGACTCTGAGTTTAAATGTGTTTAACTTGTTTTAAATGCATCTTGTATATAAATAAGTATGAGATTGTTATTCTGCACAGTAGCATCTGCCCGACCAGTGGGTTGGATGACGGTCGGGGGGGAGTGTTACAGAAACTATATACTCATGGTGAAATAAATACCTACGGAGATCTCTAAAATTGTTTGCAAAAACCACACTCTAAAATATAATAAACTAATGAGATCAAAGAGATCAAGTCACAGGAACGTGTATCTCATAGTTCTCCTATTAAAAGAAAATGTAAAATGAGGCTACATTAGACTTTAAGCTAAACAAACAGCATGCAACTTTTATTTACTATCCTACCCTACCTAAAAAGAAAGGGAAAATCTTTATTCAAGTGTAAGAACTCTTCCAATGTAACCATGTGCGGAGCAAGATAAGAAACATAATCATATCCATATATGAAAAAGTTACCACAATGATTACCTCGATATGAAGAACCAGCCAACCTACTTGTTTTGGCATCAGAAGGTGTTGAAGAAGAGAATAGTATTGTGGCTTGATGACCTCTTGAAACCAAATTTCAATGTAATCGTGATGTTCATAAAAAATAATTTCTATACTCTCCTTCATCATGCTATGCATATCCTCTTCTTCTGGATGATTGATTTTTGAAGTACATAAAGGATCTGCTGAGATGGATGTTGAAAACTTATCAATCTCAGGTCTTAATGATTGCTCTCCATTGGATGTAGTCCATAATTTTTCATATGCCTTCACGGTTTGGCAAGGAAAATCATTTTGTATCTCATAGGACCTTGATTCTTCTAATATTTCCGGAGAGGTAGATATGCTTTTGGCTGCTGCCAAAATATGTTCTTCTTGAAAAGAAGAAATCCCGGTTGCTGCTAGGATTTGAGAAAGTTCCCTCAGGCTAATGGTTGCTTAGTTCATCTTGTCATTTGATAAAACTTGGTTCACACAAATATGATGTCCACAAATTTAGGATCTCCTGATGGTGGTGTAAAAGAAAGGTTGTATTGTTTGGTTCTGTAGAAGGCTCGAGTGGTCTTGCCTCCCATCCCACTATTACTGATGCTTCAATTTCTTGTTCTATAGTGCTCCCTATTTTAGTCTCTTT
Source organism: Picea glauca (assembly GCA_000966675.3). Taxonomy (NCBI): domain Eukaryota; kingdom Viridiplantae; phylum Streptophyta; class Pinopsida; order Pinales; family Pinaceae; genus Picea; species Picea glauca. The sequence goes on from JZKD02S1771515.1 coordinate 136,226, forward strand.
AAAGACTACTTTAGCTCCTTAGGTTGAGATAGATCCTGTTGTTCGGTATCGGTCTGCGGATTTTATAAGTGGAATGTTTCTTCCCCCAAAGAGATTGGAAGGAACCTCGATTGAAAGGTCTGATTTAGATTTAATGTATCTACCTTGTGGATCTCTAGGTCTATTCAAGAAAGAAAACAAAAACAAAAAGGAAAAACTACCATTGGGTTTGGGGGAGCCTGCAATAGTAGATGCGTAGGTTCTTACCTCTTGTCTTAAATTTCCCCCGCCACCAATCTAATGCTAAGGTATATGAATGATCTATTTCCTAACTACTTCTTACCTTGAGACAACTCCCGGACAACAACGCCAAAATGTTAGGTGATTTATTTGTACTAAAAAAGACACTAAACTACCCTCAATTAAATTCTCAACCTGGGGTAAGTAAACTTAGAGTTGTAGCAAAATATATGCCAAAGGTAGAAGGGCTGATAGGAGCATAGTATAACTAAGGAAGGTAGCTATCTAAGGCTAATCTACTCAATAAAAACCTATTTAATGAGAAACCAATACTAAGCAATTTGAAACTAGGTAACCTAAGTACTTTTGGTCCAAGGATCGATGGATAGTTCCTAGGAAAGAAAATGAAAACTCTATGTAAAGAAAACTAGTTTAACGATAAACAAAAACAAACTACTAAGCATAATAAGCAAATGACAAAAGCAAACTTCTTTAACTTTCCAACCTACATTCAACGAGAAACTACCCTGTGAAAGCAAATAAATAAGCAAGTAAGCAAAGCACCTATCTAACCTATTAAAGCAAATAGACAAGTAAGCAAAGACACCTAACTAACCTACTAAAGAAAAAGACAAGTAAGCAAAGGCAACTAACTACTACAAGTAAAACTTCTCATTGAACAACTATCTTGCCTAAGAGGCAAGTGAACTAAATGCCTAATGCAAAACTATTTCTAATGCGTTAAAGGAATTCTAAATGCTCAATGCAATGCATGAAAGGAAATGTATTCTATTGAAAGCAAGAAGGACTAACAACTAATTCTTATTCTATGTTAATCAAACTACTATCTAATCTATCAAAGCAAAGTCTATCTATCCTACAACAACAATAAAACTTTATTCTAGCCTATGAAAGAAAGAAACTATATCTATGAAAGTAGGGAAACTATCTTTTAACCTATGACAATTCAAATATAATGTTGGTGGTGGTGTGAATGTCTTCGGTGTCGGATTATATCTCGATGGCACTTGACAACAAAGGACAATTCCAGTGGTATGAGCTCAACACTAATCCTAATGGCAAAGTGAAAGGTATGGATTAAACAATCCAGTGAGAGTTTAGCCATGACAAAACAATGTTAAATACCCTGCATATTCATATATGAACCATCAACAACATAACGAGATCATAATTTATACTTCCATACTACATAATCAAAACTAGATTCAACCATTAACTAAGAAATATAACTACAATTTAATTCTAGGAAGGGAAATTACATAAATGAAACTATACTACATTTATTCTAACAATTCAAACTGCAATAAGGAAATGATTAAAAACAGAAATTTAAAACATGACATTAAAAAGTAAACTAACAACTACATTTAATGAACAATTAAGTAAACAAGATCTATGTAAAACTGAAATAAGCAATCTATCATAAAAAAACTGAAATCAACTCTATCCATCCATCAAACCCTTGTCAAAGAAAACCCAAATTGAAACTTTGTCCTATTCTAATTACAATTATGTTTTAAACTTGATTATAAAATCATAAAAGAAAGCATAATCTAATATCTAATTACACATAGGGTTAGTCTAGGGATTTGCAAATCCATTCCTAACTACAAGATTAATGCATACTAACACAATCTATCATTCTAACCTGCAAAAGAGGCAAAACAATTAAATTGCAACATCAAACTAATTAACATAATAAAAATGCATGTACAGGAAAATGAAGAAAACAACTAAACTATGAAATACATAAACAACAGAAGGACAATAACCAGACTACTGGTGGGCCCCCCATCAATTCGTGGCTACTTCCTAAAATCGAACCACGAATTTAGCAACTCAAATTCACCATGAAAACTCAAAAATGTATTTCTGGCATAACCTAGCAATGTAAAAACTCAAAACAGAGTAAAAATGTGTTTGTTCCTATCACACTACTGTATATGATGCTTAGCTTATGTATGACCATCTCAATGGTATTTATAACGTTTACAGACCAAGTGGTTGACCATAGGAGGTTCGAACCACTTCTAAAATTGGCAAATTTCATAAATGGTGCCCTAACTGCCGAAACAGAGTGAGCCAATAATTGCCCACTATAACAACCCAAAATCAAGTTGTCAAGAGTTCAGTAGCTAGAGGGGATAAACACGAAAAAAACCCACATTTCTGATTTTCCCATCACTGGATGCCAATGCCATAACCGCCAAGTCACCCTACGTTTTTGTGCAGGAAGAGGTACTTGACGGAGTGTCGGATCGAGTGCCAGAACGAGTGCTGGAAGGAGTGCCAGATCAAGTGCATTTTTTCCCTATAACACTAGAAAAATGTGAATTAGCTATTGGAAATCATAGAACATTATGAATTATACTCAATACAATCATTAAACATGAATTATACGTACCGAGTGTCGATCATACCGTTTTATCATGAAATTCTTCAAAAAGCTCCTTCAGATGAAAAACACATATATACATTTGGCAAAAGTGTATAATAATTGTAATAAAATTGATCATATCTTGGGCCCAACACCAACTTTCATCGAGCCATGTCGTTTTCTTTTCACGACCTTGGACACATAGTTGAGGCATATCTTGATGATCTAGCATCACACTCTTGCAAGAGATATGATCATCCTTCTCATCTTCTACTAATCTTTGAACGATGTCGCTACTATAAGATTCACTTGAATCCTAACAAGTGCAGATTCTGTGTGACATAGTACATCTCTTAGGTTTTATTGTATCGACAATAGGGATCATGGTCGATCCTCTCAAGGTTGAGGCGATAGTTCAATTGCCTCCTCCGTGCATGATACCCCAGTTTTAGAGCTTACAGAGGAAAGTGAATTTTCTTCGGTATTTTGTCGTGAATTACGCCGAGATCACTAAAGGGTTTATGTGTATCTTGCAAAAAGGGGTCCCATTCTATTGGGATGAAGTTTCTTAGTGCTCCTTTGAAGTGTTGAAACGTGCCATGACATCTGCGCCTCTGGTTCGAGATCCCGATTATACCGGAGGTTTCTTGTTGTATTTGGATGCTGTAGAGTCGACCATCGACATGGTATTGGTTCAAGAAGATGATCTTCTCTAAGAGAACATTGTATATTACCTCAGCCGAGGCCTGGTTGGGCCGGAACTAAACTATTCTCACATTGAGAAGCTTGCTTTGGCAACAGTTCATGCTTTCCAATGGTTCCGTCACTACATTCTGCTTCGCAAGACCACTGTCATTTTCGTCATCAACCCTTTACAATACATGTTAACATGAAGATTCATTGGCGGAAATATTAGTAGATGGATAGTCACCTTATAGGATTTTGACTTGGATTTTGTTTCTTTGAAATCCAAAAAGTCATTGGTCTTTGCCGAACTCATTTTGGAACTTTCGGTCGAATATAGTGATATCACGCTCGAAGAATCACCTATCAAGGGAGATATTTTTCCAATTGCATCTTCAGACCCCTGGTATGGACATATACTATTCTATCTCCAGACTTTGAAATTCCCTTCTTCTACTTCTCATTATGAGCATCGATGAATTCGACATCAGGAACAAAACTACCTCATACTTGATGACACTTTGTATCGTTGAGGCATGGATTGCATTCTTCGTCGATGCCTTATCCATGAAGAAGCAGAGCTCATTTTGAATCACTATCACAATGGAGCATGTGGAGGTCATTTGTCTGGGTTGGAAGCAACCCAAAATATTCTACGTGTAGGTTACTTTTGTCCCTCGTTAATGAAGGATTGTGTTGAGGTGGTCAAGAAGTGCCACCCATGCCAAATATTCTATCGGAAGATGTGGGCACATCTTGATCCTATATTTCCTATCTTTGATATTGGTCCTTTCACCAAGTGGGGGGTTGACTTCACTACATGTCACCCGACCTCAGCCAGGGGGCATCGTTACATCATCGTAGCAGTAGACTACTTCAAAAAGTGGGTCAAAGCTATGCCAACGTTTAGTAATGATGGAAAAATCATGACTCTTTTCATCTTTAATCAGATAGTAGAAAGGTTCAATATCCCAAAGGAGTTTGTCACTGACCATGGAAGTCACTTCCAAAAAAAAATGATGTCTGAGTTAACATCAAAGCTTGGCTTTAGGAAGGAACATTTGTCACCTTATTATCTACAAGAGAATGGTCAGGTTGAAGCTGTGAATAAGTCTCTCAAGACCATTCTTCAGTGGATGATCAATTCTGCCAAGTCAAATTGGCATTTGATGTTGTACTCCGTGTTGTGGGCCTACCAAACATCTGTGAAGACTACCACTAGTTTTTCACCTTTTCAACGTGTATACGGGCTGGAAGCAATCTTACCTATTGAGTGTCATATTCCTTCTTTAAAGTTGGGAGTGGAATTAATGTCGGACACTTCATCGCTTGAGGAATGCCTACTATATCTCAAGCAGCTCGATGAACAACATCATGATGCAGCCTCAGCCACTAAGGCTCATAAGAAATGAGTCAAGTGTCAGTATGATCGGTCTGTTTATCCTTGTATTTTCTCTTAAGGTGATCTTGTCCTGGTCTATGATCAAGACAAAGATCCCCTGGGGGCAAGCAAGTTCAAACCCATGTGGTTCGGATCATTCATTTTGAAAGAGGTCTTGAAGAAGGGCACTTACCATATGGTTGATTTTGAAGGAAATGACTTGGCGGATCCTATAAATGGGCTCTACCTCAAGAATTATTACTCTTAGGTTGGTCACTTGGGTGACTTCTTGTACATGCATATAGCTTCTTATATAGTTTTTGTCTTTTTTGTTTTTTGGACGTGTAGTTATTTATGTCTTGTTTTTCACTGTGGAAGATGTGAAGTGAAACAGAGGTGTATTTTGGGTTCGCAGACAGTGCTAGCCGACACACTTAGAGGCATGCTTCCACAGCTTGGGTGATTTTCACACCTTGAGGCTAGTTGATATCTTCTGTAGGCATTTTTTTAGGCGACGCTACAAACAATGTTTCTGAATACAATGCAGTGATAGAATTGCTTTGTGACACTTTTTCGCATGGTATTTCTCACCTCCGGATCTATCTATATGCTCATCTTTGTGTCCCAGTTAAATGGGGTTTACCGCATTTATGATCCCACTCTACACTGACATTTTTTTAGGGTACGTATCTTAGAATGTTCTTTCGATTACAATACATATATACATGTTCCTAGGAGATTTAATCATATAAAAAATAATCTATCTAAACAACTTTTAGATTGGCATGTTGCAAAAACATAAAAATAAAAGCACACAAATACACATGTACATACATTTGTAAAAAATTCCATCCATAAGATAGAAAATATGTGTGTATATATATATATATATATATCTCAAAAAATTTCTTGAGTACATAGGTGGGCGGGAAC
>JZKD02S1771515.1:141850-162844 GCA_000966675.3 Picea glauca
ATTCTCTTTTTCACAAATTATTTGAAGAATGCCATATCATTTGTGAACCAAATCACCAGGTGCAGATAATATCCAAGTCATAAGATGATTCCCATAAATTATGGGGTGATAACACGTCGAAATAGCTAGATCCATGTCTAAGGCATCCCTACTACATGAGGCTGCATAGAAGGTGGGAGATCCTCGATCTCAACCATAGGTACAGTGGGACTGAGTGCAGTGAGGTTGTGCTCCACTTGTCCCGGGACTCTATTAGCTTCTCTGGATGGGGGTCCACCTGCAGCTGTTGGTCCTACCTCTAGTCGAGGACATCACCAATTCCTAGCGATGTCTGTTGGTCACACAGGTCCCACATCTGTACATAGCAGATACACAAGTCAGTACTCTATACACACATAAAAATGATATGTATAAAAACAATTAAAAATTAAATAACTTTAAAAGTATGTTACCTATCTCACCTCACACCTTGCCAGAAGGCACTGGCATGTCAGGATCTCTGGTGAAGTTGATCATGGCATAAGGGTAATCCTCTATCACTGGAATATGTCATTCCCAGCAGTCAAATAATTTGATGTTGAAGGCCTCTATGGTCCTCCCTCCACCCTGTCGTGGCAGCAATTCTTCCCATTTTCATACTGCTAGGAAGGAGGCCACATGCTCCCATACCAACTCTCTAGGACTTAGACTGGGCACCCTCTCGAAGAAGGAGAAAAAAATGGTACCAAACCTGAATTTCTTGTTGGTACGCTGTCGACACAATGTGAGCTTCCTCTTCATGCATATCAACATTGTTGTACTCTAGTAAAAAGTGTGTGCCTCCAGACACTGAATGGCATAGTGCATGTGTGCCCGAAAGGCCTAATGTAGGGATGCAGATTTAGTAATCCATCCGATCAATAGTAATATCACATGAAAATATAAATTGGTGATCTTGTGAATCGACACATGAGAGCCTACCTTCTCATTCCAGACCTCGCAGTACATCCAGATATAGTCCTCGATGTTGAAAGGCCCAGGAGGAAATGTCCTCAGATTGACTGGTTCCCCTCTCCTCGAGAGGCCAGTCAAGAAATAGATATCCTCTGTCATGGGGGTCAATGATTGACCCTCTAGCATAAACGCCTCTACATCTAGGTGTCAATACTCCATAAGAGCATTGAGTAGTCTAGGTTGTGCCCTCATGAACGGACACTAGAATAATTTCTATAGCCCACACTATTTTAGTGCGGCGATGGCTATAGGGTCCTCTTCAACCAAGATATCAATGTTCTCATGATCCCTCTCCCTCCAGTGAACATACATCATGTTTGATGGAAAAATGGAGGAAGTTAGTACTTGCATTTTATATTTTGAAAAATTGCAAAGGTGTACGCAGGTTGTATTCGACACAATCGTGTATGTACGCGGGCTGATTGTTTTCTTCCTGGGTTGTCCTTGGACAACCCACGTACACGTAGGGCCGCTCATTTTAGGAGAGTGATCCCCCTCAAAACCTAAAACTAATGCATAAAGGAAGTATTGAAATGAAAGAGGGAGGGATTTTTACTTACTTGGTCCAAGTAGGAGGTCGTTTTGTCCATTGAAGCTCCTAGAATCAACTCTTTTAGCAAAGGGTTTTTTTTACCTTTTGGTTAATTTTCGAATTGCAATGGTAAAAATGAGCATTCAACTTCTATTGATAGACTTTTTTGGCCATTTTTTGCCACTTTTTTGACCCCCTTTGTCATTTTTCCTGGATTGGTGATCACTTGATTCCACTTCTGAGTTTCTTATTGGTCGATCGAATACTCTTTCTTTTGGTTTGGTAATTTTTTGGGATGGGTCACTTTTTGGGTGTCCTTTGGTAAAAGTCATTTTTCCAAATTTTTGCATATAAGTTAGGATTTCATTAATAGTTTATGCAACTCGTTGTCTTTTTCACTTTTCCATAGGATCGACCCCACCTAAGTGCAACACAGAACCTTCATTGTTTCTTTAGAAGTGTCGTAATTAGGTGGTAGCGCCTACCTTTACATGGATTCCCTAGGTAGATCCTTGTTTCATTTTGGCATCCATGCTGTCAGTAATGCCTATAGGCTTGGGAGTCCATGTTAGTCCTGTCATGATTACGAGATTAAGCCTCATTCGTTTGATATACCATCATTCATGGCCTTACCGACGAGACTCTCAAATGAGCAAGCTTTGTTGTCTTTCAAGCTCGATTTTAAATTTGAAAGCAACATCCAACGAGAATGTATTTATTCTTTTCAATATCATCTGGATTAACTGAGAAAAGTAGCCCCCTGGAGTCTTCTTTAAGCCCTTTTTCAGACTCTCTAAACTTGAAAATATTGTTGAGTGATCTTGTTTCCCTTCACTCTTGCCAAACTCAAATTTGAAGGAACCTCTGTCTGTAGTTTATCCCTTTTTTGGTCCGGATGGCTAATTTTACGAATAAAGTTATGCTCTAGGAACTTCGGTTCACTAGAAGAGTATTCCTAGGCACAATTTTAACCCTTTTTCAGGCCCGAGGGACTAAATCTTCGAAAAAGGAACATTCTCCTTGGTTGTGGTTTATCACCTTTTTTGGGCCTTGGAGATTACTTACGAAAAGGAACCCCCCCAGAGTCCATAGTTAATCTCTTTTCAGACTCCCTAAAATTGAAAAGATCGTCAAGTGACCTTGTTCCTTCACACTCGTTAAATTGGTCCAGAACAACATCTACTCACATGAGTTTAATCCTTTTTCCAACCTGTAGATTATAGCGAAAAAAGGTACACCTCAGGAGATTCGTCTCGCCAGGAGAGTTCTCCTCAGTTACTTTTATACTTTTTTGGGCTAAGGAGACTAAACTTAGGAAAAGGTTGTGATTCCATAGTTAATCTCTTTTCAGTTTTTTTAAAATTGAAAAGATTGCCGAGTGATATTGTCTTTGTCACACATGTTAAAATGGTTTTGAATAGACGTCTTTTCGGTGCAAGTTTAGCCCTTTTTTGAACCGACTATACTATCTCTAAAAAAGGTACTCCCTGGAGTCTTCTTTTGCATTTTTTCAGACTCCCTAAACGTGAAAAATTACCGAGCTTACCTTCTTTGGGCTTGTAAAAATTACATGGAAGGGGTCTCATTGTGTCTTGCTTAATCACATTTGTGCGTCTCATTTTTAAGTCTTTGGCCTAATGCTGACTCCATGTTTCTCTCAATTGAACCTTTGAAGCATGCCTTATACACAAACCTTGTAGCACTTCTTTCCTCTGTGACCTAACACCTTGACCCATGGAGAAATTTTCCCCGAGTGTCCTTTTCATGCACATGTATCCTTTCTCTGAGCATTAGTATGTTCCTTGCAATTGGAAATAGTATGCTTGATTGTGACACTCGTTCCTCCTTTGTAACATAGCATTCTTTTATTCTTTTTCAAGCTCTTAAAAAATTGAAAAAGACAAAAAAAATAAAATATTCCAAAAAGAGAGGACGAGAAAAATTCATTCTTTTTCAACAGTACAGAGAGTCACCCTTGGACAAAGAACATCCTTTTGTTTGTTCATAAAGCATTGGGATCTAGTATGACCTTATGAAGTTGTTCTCACTACATATAGTCGTGTCCTTCTCTATTTGGTTACTCTTCCAAAAACATGGAGAGTTTTTGTTGCCTCCTGCATCGTGAACTTATGTCAATGTCATGTTGCCTAAGTCTGATCATCTTTCGTGCTTTTGTCCAAGGGAAGTTTCACTCAACCTGAGTCAAAATTTTTGTAGTTTTTCTCTTGACTTTCATGAGTCGGCCTTCCCCAGATTCCATTCAAGTCTAGATTCGAAATCGACGAAGTTCTCTGCCTGATCATCAAGATCCTCATGTCTTTTCCCGATGAGCTATTGAAGACCTCAGAGTAGTGAGTTATCCACTCCCATTTTACTCCAACCCGAGTTTCAAATATCTTGAAGTTGTTTCTCAAGCTATGAAGACCTCATCTCCAGCCATCAGGCTTTAATAGATTCTTGAAGATGAATACTATACTTGTATATCTTCGACTGATTTTGAGATGTAGATCCGTTGTGTATTGCTCACGGCTACACTTAATATAGTTATATGACATGGCTCTACAGTTTATTTGATTGGAAGCGATGATTTATTTCATCCCGAGCATGGGTATGCCTGCCTTGAAGAGACAATTGTTGTTTTACAAATGGCACCTCCTGAACTCTAGTATCGGGCTCACTTGATTCCATACATTGGAGAAGATATTGTAATGTATTTCAGCCATTAGTTGCTCTTTTAACCTTACACATTAGGGGGCATCTATTATAACCCTAAAATTCCATATCCATGCATGCATGGACTTGGCCCTCTTACTTGCATATTTTGCTAAAGCATTGTTGAGAAGCTCTTCTTAAAAAACCATTTTTTAGAATATGTACACGCCCTACACCGTTAAATCCCATGTACATATTCTTGTTTCACCACCACATCCCACGTACATATGCTTGTTTCACACTAAAAAACTTGCGTATATTTTCAAAAGTTGTAAAACTTAAAAAGTGGCAAGGAATTCGTTGAAATTTAGGGGCTATTGGAGGTTTTCCAACCAATTCACCTGCTATGGCCCATCACCCAACCAAATAACCATCCTTTTGTCATATAAAATGAGGTGTTGGGGTATCACTTCACATCCAAGCATAAGAAAAGTGAAACTCTTCCCAATTTCACTTCCCCTCCTTGCCCAAGCTTTTGCTACTTTTTGTGAGATATTTCCTCAACATTCCCTCATCAACCCCTTATTCCTCCATTCAATCCATTCCCTTCCTTGAGGTGATCAGAATATTGAGAGAAGAATTCCATTCAAGGTGCACTTGGAGCATGGTAAAGAGGAGCCTAGACTAGGTTCACAGAATGGTGGCCGACACATATTGTAAGTTTCAGTCTTTGTATGATGAATACAAAAATCACATTTTCCTGTGCCAAATGATGATGTTTTGTGTATTTTCGTTGATTTATACTTAGCATTTGATATATAAACATAACTAATGAATATAATAGCATGTTTTTAGTCCTTGTTTTCCTATCTTTGGATGTAGTTCAGCCTTGGGAGGAGACGTGCAGTCGTTGGAACTATAGAGCTTGAGGAGATCATCACTGGACGTGGGATCAAAGGTACAATTATCTGGTATTCTCTCTTATTGCTTTATTTTTCATTTGTTTTGGAATGTTTGGGTTAGAGTAGAGAATATATTAACTTTTAGACGGTCATTCGCTCTATCTACATCTTAAACCCAGGTGTAGTTAAAGGGGGTATTTTCCCGCTAGCACTTTGGTATTTGCAAAAAGGGACTTCAAGTCTGCATAGGGAAATGGAAAAAGGCCTTCTGAGAAAATTTGCATAAGGTAAGGAAAATATTTCTATAAAATATGCCCACTAATGTGTGATCTCAGAGGAGTACATTCGATGGCTGAAATACATTATAATACCCAAAAGTGGAGTAATGGAGATCCAACTGGATGAACTAGTTTCTCATGAGAATATTACAATCTGTATTGACTTTGCACACATGGCTACCAATTTGAATTACACTGCAGATCCATGTGAAAATATACCAAACAGTTGTTCATGGCCATGAGTAGGAAATACAAAGGTGGCTACATGCCAAAGGTTGTCATAGTCATGAACAAGGCCCAATAAAACTAGTCTCAAAATAAATCTGAAGATATTTGTATACAATGGAGTACAATATGATCTCCCATGATCACTGAAGCCACATAGGTACTTTTCCAATGAAATATAGCAACACCTCAGGAAAGCTACGACTATGAATTGATGTCTTCAAGTATTATACACGATTTGCCAAAGGTGCAAGCCTACATCGTGTGAATAAAGGAGTTGAGGTCAAACACAATGAGACTTTGTTTGATTACCGATCATTAAGGTATACCATTAACAAATGTGAGACAATGTACCGGTAATGAAAGTAGGTATCAAGGCACTGAGTACATTCTTACAAATGTGAATAGAGGTGTCGGGGTCAAACACTTGAAGAATCCATTGATCAGGGGACATTGATGTATTCGTAACTGTCGATGGTGGGAGAACCTGCCACTCTGCAAGCCTCTAGGTACTCATAGGACTCTAGGTCTTGTCTCCAGAATAGATGGGTTGAATTCGATGGAAGGAGAAATGTTGAAAGGAGACCATTGAGGAATCTCAAATAATTCAGCACAAGGTACAAAGCAGGAGCTTGATGATTTGGAGGAAATCAGATGAAGAACATGTTCATGAACCAATGACTCTGTGCATCTTTCATGTGTGCCAGATGCAAGCGGTACACGAAAAAGACCCTATGACTATCAGTCAATGAGGAAAATTGTTGACAAAGGTGAGGAAACCACCAATAAGGCTAATGGAATCCAAGATAGTGCACGAATCCCAATGTGTGAATAAATTTCTTGCCATCGAACACAAGGGAAACCACCCAGTCAGTGACCAATGATGAAATGCCAACTTTTAGGTTCAAGGTTACCTACCAATGAGGAAAGTAGGACCACGGTGCACAATATGACTACAAATTCATGTAATTCTGAGACATACTGAGGGTATGGCCGACATGCAAAGTCAATAGTTATGAGGAATGGCCGACATAGGTTGATAGACATCCTTTCAACAAGAGCATGAGACATATGGAATACTCTGGTAGCATAGACTCAATAATGAAACTTTGAGATGTAGGAGACATCAATCAAACTCTCCATAGGGATTGGAAGAGTAACCAGTCGGGGGAGTAAACTCTACATAACGAGCTCAGCTTCCTAAGGTCATACTAAACCCAAAATTTTGATGACAAGTGGACTAAAAAAAAAAATTCTTTGTTCAAAGGTGACATGAGTGCTGCAAATATAAGATAATATTATTTTCTTGCCCATCTTTTTTTGTTTTTTCATAGTCAAATGAATGCTATGATATAGAGGAGGAAATGAGTGTCACAAGTAAGCAACTAGTTTCAGCAGTGGAACATACCTATACTCAATGCAAGGAGGTGCATGCGGGATATGGACACTTGGGGGAATGTTTCCTCTTAGGTATAGGGTGTGAAGCTGCAAAGGATATAGACAAGTCTCTACTTGGCTAATGATACAAATTGTTGAGGTGAAAGGATTATAATGCAAAAGAGAGAATCAATAATAGGCTCAAGACCGCAAGCAAGAGAATGAGATGAAATTACAACTTAACGCCAAAAAATGTCCTTTTTCGTAATTTTAGTCTACTTGGTTTGAAAAAGGTGTAAACTTGTACCAAATAGACATCCTTTAAAATCCAATTTATGAGTGTGAAAGAGACAAGTTCACTCGACAATCTTTTCTCTTTTTGAGAGAGTTGAAAAAGAGCTTAAATCAGACTCATTGGGAATCCTCTAGGTATAGGTCAGCATTTTTATGAGTAAGAAATGAGGTTAAAACATAAATTCATGTATTATCTATAAGGGACTCTTGATCCTATGGATAAAAATATTTTCATGGGCACCGAAAGAAGTAGCGGATCTAACTAGGGTACCCATGTTTGGTAAGTCTCTACCATTCGATAACGACACTTCTAGTTGCAGATAGAAGGTTTCATGTTTCTCTTAAATGGGTTTGTACCTAAGGCATATGAGCTGCAACCATAAGATGATGAAAGTGTGCATGATGGATTAGATACCTATCCTATATGCTGGGTTAGGAAAATACATGTCCAAGGTTACAAACACGTGACATGGCGCTGAAAAAATGCAAGAATCCCTGGATAAAACCACCAACACCAACTCCATCCTCTGTTGTATTAGTTTATTAGGCCAAAATATTGTATGAAACTATGAAAAGTGGGTAAATTTTTTCTATAAATAGTAAAAAAACCAATTTTACTATACCATTTGTATTTTTTACCTAAATAGTGTATTTTGGACCAAATTGCCTCTGAATTTCTACTACTGATTGTGGGAGCTACGAGCGACAGAATCGATAACCGTCTAGACTAGGTAATTCATATTTCTCCCCTCTTTCTTTTTACTGGATTAAAATTTTTAATTAGGCCTCTTTTTTAAAGTTATTTAGGGCACAACTTAGAAGCTAGGGTGTTTATCGGGTCACGTATATGCATACCTATACATGATTGTTTGAAAAACATCCAACGTATAAGGAGCCCTATGCACGACTGTGTACATTGTAGCTTACATACATGTTCGTGGATAATGTTTTTTAAATGTTTGTAACTCAAAAAATGGTTTGAATCTTGCAGGATGGTGCTACAGTGGAGAGAAAGAGAGCATGAGGAGGTTGATGTTGCAGTGGAGAGAGATCTAGGGGCCCAAATGGCCTTAAAAAGATGTGAGGTATACAATTTTTGGGCTTTCAAAGGTATGAGGGCTCAAGTGAGACTGCTTCAGCTGCTTGTGAACTACTGGGATCCGGATAGTGAGACCTTTAACCTTGATGGACAACCATTAAGGATTGAAGTTGAGGACATCTACTTCTTTATGATATTGTCATGTCGGGGTGAGGTGGTAAACCTCAAAGCCCAGAGAGATGGAAGTGGCATGAACACAAAAGATTACATAGCCACTCATTTCATTGTAGGGACAGAAAAGGTAGGGAGCCAACTCCCAATCAAAGCGATCAACAATTTGAGTCTCAAGATTATTGTCCTGGTGTTGAGACGGATCACATAGTCGACCTCTTTGCATCAGGCATCGAGGCCACTTATGTTCTATTCAATGAAGTGCTTGCGACCCATGGTTTACGAATGATGCACCTCACTGTTGGTCAACATGGAGAGCCAACTGATAGACTATAAAATGGGTAGAAAGAGGAACTTCGGGTTCGCATCTATCCTTTATATTTTTTTCTTCGAGCGGGTTCTAGGATTATTCCCTAGAGTTGAGATTGTTCCTCATGGACCTTGTGATCCATCCATGGAATGGTGGATTGAGGTGATGAGGCGACAGAGGGATGGTAGGGTGCCAACACCCTGCAACGATGATTTTTTCTTCTGGTGGAGTTGGTAGGTGATGGCTCTAGAGGCATACCCTTATGCAGGGATTGACTTCAGAGGAGATCCAGACATGCTCATACCACCAGGTTCCGCCTACAGAGACATAGATATGTCAATTTTTTTTGCATATTTCATTTTTTTTCATTTTTGTATATGAAAATAAAAAACAAATTGGATGATGACAAGTACTAAATAAACATGTGTGTTACACAGACATAGGCCCATGACAGTTGGACAAACTTTCACTACATTGTCGGAGGCACCAGGGGAATGAGGCGGCGGGAGGGGATGTCGATAGAGTGCTTCAAAATGTGCAGGGAAACCTGTCTTGTTTGACACAGAGGATTCTTGTTGGACACAGACCCAGTCAAGGGAAAAGGCTATTTTTGGGAAGAGAAGCATGAAGGGAAGAAAGGACGGTTGGAAGGAAAAGTAGCACATGTGAGGGAAACATGCAAGGAACACATGCAAGGGAGACATAATGATGCTAGGTTTATGGTTTTTTCAATGTATTGTAATAGATGATGAGCTAAGATTTTAAATAAGTAGTACTTAGGGGACATAAGGAGAGATATGGAAAAAGGAGACCAGTGGAACATGGAGAGTATGGAAGTTTTAAGGTTTATAAGAACTATACTATTTTCTAAGCTGGTGAGCTAGAGAATCAGTGAGTGACTTGATCATAAGGGCTAGGTTGTAGGATGAGAATCCTGTTTTGATCTAGTCAGCCTCATAGGGATCGGGGAGACTGTTGAGAGTGTAAGATCCAAGATTGTAAACACGCACGACGTGACATATTACTGAACCATGATAAAGATATTGAGAGCCAGATATTTGTGGACATATCCCAGGAGGGGGTGAACCACGATAACACTTGTGTTGTGGGATTGAATGTATGCATCTGTATTTTTGGAATGAGAGAACTAGTTAGATCTGATACTCCAGATGCATGAATAAAAGGACTACTTTAATTAGATGTTAGACTAAATAAATAAATATCACAAGGTACAACCACATATCTCCACTAATTCTCAGGCTGCAAGCACCTGAGTATTGCAACCACCATAGAGTTATCTCGGGTGAGACTGTGCAATAGACCCTGTGTGTTGCGTTGCCTTCTAGTTTACCAGGTGGGTCGATAGTTTAAGAAGGATTTTTGTTGGAATCTTGTTAAATATGAACTTGGGTCAATCTATGACAGTAAGGTAAGATCATAGTAGATAAATGATAAATTAGAATAACATAAACAAAAACCCAACAAATGGTTATGTATTCAGTTGGTTGGAACATGACAAGATTGAGTGAATGAGATCTGCTGAAGACGTGTCAAAAGAATAGCAGATCAGATGACAAGACGTTAAGAGAATGAGAATCTAAAAAGGGATGTTGAGATCATGGAACCCAAGGAAGGAAGAGATAGAGAGCTAGTTGAAAACAAAGGAGCTAGAGTTTGCACAGAAAGATAACAGAAACCCAAAGTTGACACCACGTAAATATCTGGACAAGTACGTATTCAACGACTTGCATGAAGTATTTTTCTGTGATTTCCCGCATGTGTTGTAGGAGTGGATATTAAGGTTGAAAGATAACCATCCTACAATTCGGTTAAGAAAACTAGAGTGGAATCTTGTAGAGATCGTGCAGTTACAACAAGTTGATAATAAATTTACCTGTGCAGTAGATTTATGGTTAGACAACATTGTTGCAGGATTTATCACAGAATTTGCAGTAGATACAGAAAAATATTACAGCGCAACAGATAAATATTTCTTGAAGGGACCTCGAGGTAGGTATATCAGATCGCTATATAATTCTATTAAGATATTACTATATAACAAAGGTGTAATGAAAATGGCCTCAGACAACTAAACTTCTCTGCGTGCATGGGGGAAGAGGGGAAGAACTAATAGGAGAAAGAGAATTGGAGGGAGAAATGGATAAAGGAAATAAGGAGGAGGCCTTGGACCTAATCATGATGGAAGAAGACTAGATCAAGGAAACCATGGCAACATCTAGAAGAACGTGCAGTGGAGTACCCTACAAATATAAGATGAACGCCAAGAATAGATCCGTAGCTGTGAGGGAGGGCTTGGCAAGTGATGAAGAAGAGGTAGAGGATATTCAGGCTGTGGAGAAGATTGAGAAAATATTGTGCACTACATATGAGAGGAAGATGAGAGGTCCAAGAGTGGGAATAGAAGGAAACACTCCTATCCATATCAATGTCAGTGTGGAACCCATAAACCCATGTGCAACTAATACACCAATAAGACCACCACCAGTTAGACAACCAAATTTTGGGAGAAGGAAGACAACATGAAGTACATCTACATAGGGAACAACAACTGGGGGAGCCAGTTCAGGAATAATTAGTCAAGTATCTATACCGCATGGAGGTAGTAGCTCAACATTCAGGATGGCAAGACATGATCCCACCAGCAGGTTACCAAAATTCAAAGGAGAGGCGTCGGAGGACCCTGAGAAGCACTTGTTCATTTGTGAAAGATCTTGGAAGAAAACCATATCATATATGAGGAGACTAAACTTGCACTGTTAACTATTACACTAGGAGATCACACACTGGATTGGTACATGAGCTTAGATGCAAACATTCGGCCAGAGACAACCAGAACGATTGGAGATATCAAAAAACTATTGATAAATGAATTCCAGAAGCCTAGCTCAGAGGATCAATACATGAATGAGATGATAAAGATTATATAGAGACCAGGAGAATATGTGTGGGAGATTGATCAAAGATTCAAATTATTGAAAGGGAAGCTAAAGTATGTCATGATAGATATGCAACACATGCATCTGTTTTTCAATTCACTACTCCCACACTTGAAATACCCCTTGTGACAACAAAAGTTTCAGACTCAGGAAAAGGCTCTACACGCAGCCCTACAACTGGAAGAGAACCAATATCAGAAGATAGATATATCCATAGAGGAGCTGAAGGAGAATCTAGAGAACTTAACATTCCATCTAAACCAAAAGAAAGGTAAGGACAAAAGAGAAGTCATTTGGTGTACCACATGTAGGACAGAAGGACACCATAAGAATGAATGCCCAACATTCGCATAGTACATGGAAACAGGACTACCAAACCCGTTTCCCACAGGAGAACTATGGTGTGAGATCTATAAGAAACAGGGGCATGATCCATATCATTGTGCAATGATGCAAAAATACCAAACAATACCTAAGAGTTCATATTGCAACTTTTGCAAGTCAATAGGCCATGATGAAAAGGATTGCAGGACCATGGACCTAATGAGGGAAAGAAAATCAGATGCTTACAGGTTTCAAGCATAAATGATGACCGAGAAAGATGCACCACATTTTAACCAAGTACCAGCCCCGTATAACATTGCACAACAACAATATAACATTGTGCATCCGCAGTACAATACTGCGCAACCACACTATAATGCCACGCAGTATAACTAGTTTCCCCAGTAAAATGCACCACGAGGAGATCAAGTTGGATATAGAGGTGGAGGAAGAGGAAGATGAGGCTTTGGAAGAGGCATAGGACTAGTGGTATGCCACAACTGTCAACAACCAGGACACTATGCAAGAGAATGTCGACTTCCACCTACGACATGTATGTATTGTCGCGCATCATATCATGACACAGAAGAATGTCCTACACTATTGGGGAAGATCCAGGAAAAGAGGAATCAGAAAATCAGAATGTTCAGTGGATTTTGGCAGAAGCAAGGGATGACAAATGAAATATCAGGATAGTTACGCATGGAGGATCTGAGACAGGAAACGACGCAATAAGAAAAGATTAACACAACACCAATGGGTGAATAAGAATGTCAAACCATAGAATCAGTTTGATTCGCAGAACAAAAAGAAGATATTCAAGTAGATCATACAAGAATTCTTGAATCCAGACATTGCTCAACTGCACAACATACTCAGGAAGTACCAGCATACAAGATGCCTCCATCGTTGCATCACACCAAAGAAACACAACCCCTAGGACAAGTCAGTACGATTAAATTGTTTTTGCAATCATGTGTCAAACTACTAAATGAACCATCATCTATTAAAGTGTTACAAAATATGCTAGAAATATGTAGCACATAGGTAGAAGGAAATCTAGAACAAAAAACAGTTAATCATCTGCATACAAGGAGGCGAACAAGCAGAGAATTCAGACTGAACGCCAACATTGGAGTTTTCAACATGGGAGATATTATATTGGATTTAGGATCCATAGTAAATTTTTTACCCAAGAAGACATGGCAATGTATAGGAGAGACCACATTAGGATATTCACATGTTTAGCTGAAACTAGCAAATCAACACAGAGTTCTACCAATTGGAAGGCTAAAGGGGTGACAATAGATTTGGATGGAGTGCACACTAAAGATGACTTTGAAGTGGTAGAGATAGTGGATGGCGCAACACCTTATCCGACATTTCTTGGCTTGGATTTGGCATTTGAAAATCAGGCCATAATTAACTTAAAGATGAGGAATATGACATTCGAGTAAGGAGAATACATATTCATTGTGCCATTGGACCCATCAAAAGGGGAAAGGTTTGTAGAACCTGTTGAAAAGTCAACAAGAAACATGTGTCTAATTTACTTTTCCCTTAATTAAATTAGACAATAATAATTAATCTATTATTTCATTCATAACTGAGTGAGTTGGATTTGTAATAGAATTATAAGTGTAGTTAAGTGAGTTAAGATCAGTTGTACTAGTTGTAACTAAACATGCACTAGTGAGAGTTTAGTTAATCAGTGAACTCACATGCAACTGAAGATTCACCACGGTTAACTACATGCATGTCAGATCCAGTGGAGACCTAGTTGAGATAATAGGTGAAAGGGACAGTTGGCTATCAGTTGTGATTTGATTACACATACAGTGAATATGCTTATGAGCATGTTAAAACTACGCAATTCATGATGCAAGTATCATTGTGAGAATTCATATTGCAGAGTTTTTGTAGAGGAGGCAGGCTGTCTGGACTTAAGAATTGGCGCATGTATTTATTCGTTTCAATATTGTCTGGATTAACTAAGAAAAGTAGCCCCCCGGAGTCTTCTTTAATCCCTTTTTCAGATTCTCTAAACTTGAAAAGATTGTCGAGCGATCTTGTTTCCCTTCACGCTCGCCAAACTCAAATTTGAAGGCACCTTTGTTCGACGATAGTTTATCCCTTTTTTGGTTCAGATGGCTAATTTTACGAATAAAGGTATTCTCTAGGAACTTCGGTTCACTAGAAGAGTATTCCCAAGCATAATTTTAACCCTTTTTCAGGCCTGAGGGACTAAATCTTCAAAAAAAGGAACATTCTCCTTTGTTGTGGTTTATCACCTTTTTTGGGCCTTGGATATTACTTACGAAAAGGAACCCCCCCAGAGTCCATAGTTAATCTCTTTTTAGACTCGCTAAAATTGAAAAGATCGTCAAGTGACCTTGTTCCTTCACACTCATTAAATTGGTCCAGAAGAACATCTACTTGCATGAGTTTAATCATTTTTCCAGCTTGTAGATTATAGCGAAAAAATATATGCCTCGGGAGATTCATCTCGCCAGGAGAGTTCTCCTCAGTTACTTTTATACTTTTTCGGGCTAAGGAGACTAAACTCAGAAAAAGGTTGTGATTCTATAGTTAATCTCTTTTCAGTTTTTTTAAAATTGAAAAGATTGTCAAGTGATATTGTCTTTGTCACACTCATTAAATTGGTTTTGAATAGATGTCTTTTCAGTGCAAGTTTAAACCTTTTTCGAACCGACTATACTCACTGAAGCCACATAGGTACTTGTCCAATGAAATATAGCAACAACTCAGGAAAGCTGCGACTATGAACTGATGTCTTCAAGTATTATACACGATTTGCCAAAGGTGCAAGCCTACATCGTGTGAATACAGGAGTTGAGGTCAAACACAATGAGACTTTGTTTGATTACCAATCATTAAGGTATACCATTAAAAAACATGAGACAACGTACCGGTAATGAAAGTAGGTATCAAGGCACTGAGTACATTCTTACAAATGTGAATAGAGGTGTCAGGGTCGAACACTTGAAGAATCCATTGATCAGGGGACATTGATGTATTCCTAACTATCGATGGCAGGATAACCTGCCACTCTACAAGCCTCTAGGTACTCATAGGACTCTAGGTCTTATCTCCATAATAGATGGGTTGAATTCAATGAAAGGAGAACCAGTGAAACGAGACCATTGAGTAATCTCTCATAATTCATCACGAGGTGCAAAGCAGGAGCTTGATAATTTGGAGGAAATCAGATGAAGAACATGTTCACGAACCAATGACCCTATGCATCTTTCATGTGTTCCAGATGCAAGTGGTACACGAAAAAGACCCTCTGAATATCAGTCAATGAGGAAAATTGTTGACAAAGGTGAGGAAACCACCAATAAGGCTAATGAAATCCAAGATAGTGCATGAATCCCAATGTGTGAATATATTTCTTACTGTCGAACACAAGGGAAACCACCGAGTCAGTGACTAATGATGAAATGTCGACTGTTGGGTTCAAGTTTACCTACCAATGAGGAAAGTAGGACGAGGGTGCACAATATGACTACAAATTCATGTAATTATGAGACATATTGAGGGTATGGCCGACATGCAAAGTCAATATTTATGAGGAATGGCCGACACAAGTTGATAGACATCCTTTCAACAAGAGCATGAGACATATGGAATACTCTGGTAGCATAGACTCAATAATGAAACTTTGAGATGCAGGAGGCATCAATCAAAATCTCCATAGGGACTGGAAGAGTAACTAGTCAGGGGAGTAAACTCTACGTAATGAGCTCAGCTTCCTAAGTTCATACTAAACCCAAAATTTTGATGAAAAGTGGACTAAAAAAAAAAAATCTTTGTTCAAAGGTGACATGAGTGCTGCAAATATAAGATAATATTATTTTCTTGCCCATCTTTTTTTGTTTTTTCATAGTCAAATGAATGCTATGATATAGAGGAGGAAATGAGTGTCGCAAGTAAGCAACTAGTTTCAGCAGTGGAACATACCTATACTCAATGCAAGGAGGTGCATGCGGGATATGGACACTCGGGGGAATGTTTCCTCTTGGGTATAGGGTGTCAAGCTGCAAAGGATATAGACAAGTCTCTACTTGGCTGATGATACAAATTTTTGAGGTGAAAGGATTATAATGCAAAAGCGAGAACCGCCAATAGGCTCAACACTGCAAGCAAGAGAATGAGATGAAATTACAACTTAACGCCAAAAAATGTCCTTTTTCGTAATTTTAGTCTACTTGGTTTGAAAAAGGTGTAAACTTGTACCAAATAGACGTCCTTTCAAATCCAATTTATGAGTGTGAAAGAGACAAGTTCACTCGACAATATTTTCTCTTTTTGAGAGAGTCGGAAAAGAGATTAAATCAGACTCATTGGGAGTCCTCTAGGTATAGGTCAACATTTTTATGAGTAAGAAATGAAGTTAAAACATAAATTCATGTATTATCTATAAGGGACTCTTGATCCTATGGATAAAAATCTCTGCATGGGCACCGAATGAAGTAGGGGATCTAACTAGGGTACCCATGTTTGGTAAGTCTCTACCATTCGATAACGACACTTCTAGTTGTAGATAGAAGGTTTCATGTCACTATTAAATGGGTTTTTAGCTAAGACATATGAGATGCAACCATAAGATGATGAAAGTGTGCATGATGGATTGGATACCTATCCTATATGTCGGGTGAGGAAAATACATGTCCAAAGTTACAAACAAGTGACATGGCGTTGAAAAAATGCAAGAACCCCTGGATAAAACCACCAAAACCAACTCCATCCACTTTTGTATTAGTTTATTAGGCCAAAATATTGTATGAAACTATGAAAAGTGGGTAAATTTTTTCTATAAATAGGTAAAAAAACCATTTTTACTATACCATTTGTATTTTTTACCCAAATAGTGCATTTTGGACCAAATTGCCTTTGAATTTCAACTACTGATTGCGGGAGCTACGAGCGACAGAATCAATAACTGTCTAGACTAGGTAATTCATATTTCTCCCCTCTTTCTTTTTACTGGATTAAAATTTGTAATTAGGCCTCCTTTTTAAAGTTATTTACGACACAACTTAGAAACTAGGGTGTTTATCGGGTCGCGTATACACATACCTATACACGATTGTTTGAAAAACATCCAACGTATAAGGAGCCCTATGCACGATTGTGTACTTTGTAGCTTGCATACATGTTCGTGGATAATGTTTTTTAAATGTTTCTAACTCAAAAAATCATTTGAATCTTGCAGGATGGTGCTAGAGTGGAGAGAAAGAGAGCATGAGGAGGTGGATGTTGCAGTGGAGAGAGATCTAGGGGCCCAAATGGCCTTAAAAAGATGTGGGCTATACAATTTTTGGGCTCTCAAAGGTATGAGGGCTCAAGTGAGATTGCTTCAGCTACTTGTGAACTACTGGGATCCGGATAGTGAGACCTTTAACCTTGATGGACAACCATTAAGGATTGAAGTTGAGGACATCTACTTCTTTACGATATTGTCACGTCGGGCTGAGGTGGTAAACCTCAAAGCCCAAGGAGATGGAAGTGGCATGAACACAAAAGGTTACATAGCCACTCATTTCATTGGAGGGACTGAAAAGGTAGGGAGACAACTCCCAATCAGAGCAATCAACAATTTGAGTCTCAAGATTATTGTCCTAGTGTTGACACGGATCAAAGAGTCGACCTCTTTGCACCAGGCATCGAGGCCACTTATGTTCTATTCAGTGAAGTGCTTGCGACCCATGGTTTACGAATGATGCACCTCACTGCTAGTCAACATGAAGAGCCAACTGATAGACTATAAACTAGGTATAAAGATGAACTTCGGGTTCGCATCTATCCTTTATAGTTTTTTCTTTGAGCGGGTTCCAATATTAGGCCCTAGAGTTGAGATTTTTCCTCATGGACCTTGTGATCCATCTATGGCATGGTGGACTGAGGTGATGAGGTGACATAGGGGTGGTAGGGTTGCAACACCCTGCAACGATGAGTTTTTCTTCTGGTGGAGTCGGTAGGTGATGGCTCTGGAGGACTACCCTTATGCAGGGATTGAATTAAGAGGAGATCCGAACATGCTCATACCACCAGGTTTTGCCTATGGAGACATAGGTATGTCAATTTTTTTTGCATATTTCATTTTTTTTCATTTTTGTATAAGAAAATAAAAAAAAAATTGGATGATGACAAGTACTAAATAAACATGTGTGTTACGCGGATGTAGGCCCATGACAGTCAGACACACTTCGATGACATTGTTGGAGGCACCAGGGGGATGAGGCGGCGAGAGGGGATGTCGATAGAGTGCTTCAAAATGTGCAGGGAAACCTATCTCGTATGACGCAGGGGATTCTTGTTGGACGCAGACCCAGTCAAGGGAAAAGGCTAATTTTGGGAAGAGAAGCATGAAGGGAAGAAAGGATGGTTGGAAGGAAAAGTAGCACGTGTGAGGGAAACATGCGAGGAACACATGCGAGGGAGACATAATGACGCTAGGTTTATGGTTTTTTCAATGTATTGTAATAGATGATGAGCCAAGAATTTAAATAAGTAGTACTTAGGGGACAGAAGGAGAGATATGGCAAAAGGAGACTAGTGGAACATGGAGAGTATGGAAGTTGTAAGGTTTGTAAGAACTATACTATTCTCTAAGTTGGTGAGCTAGAGAATTAGTGAGTGACTCGATCATGAGGGCTAGGTCGCAGGATGAGGATCCTGTTGTGATATAGTCAACCTCATAGGGATTGGGGAACCTGTTGAGAGTGTAAGATCCAAGATTGTAAACACGCGCGGCGTGACATATTACTAAACTGTAATAAAGATATTGAGAGCCATATATTTTTGGACATATCCTAGGAGGGGGTGAACCATGGTAACACTTGTGTTGTGGGATTGAATGTATGCATCTGTATTTTTGGAATGAGAGAACTAGTTAGATTTGATACTCCATATGCATGAATAGAAGGACTAATTTAATTAGATGTTAGACTAAATAAATAAAGATCACAAGGTAAAACCACATATCTCCACTCATTCTTGGGCTGCAAGCACCTGAGTATTGTAGCCACCCATAGAGTTATCTTGGGTGAGACTGCGCAATACACCCTGTGTGTTGCGTTGCCTTCTAGTTTACCAGGTGGGTTGATAGTTTTAGAAAGATTTTTGTTGGAATCTTGTTAAATCTGAACCTGGGTCAATCTATGACAGTAAGGTAAGATCATAGTAGACAACTGATAAATTAGAATAACATAAACAAAAACCCAACAAATGGTTATGTTGTCGGTTGGTTGGAACAGGACAAGATTGAGTGAATGAGACCTGCTGAAGATGCGTCAAAAGAATAGCAGATCGGACGACAAGATGTTAAGATAATGAGAATATAAAAGGGGACGTTGAGATCGTGGAACCCAAGGAAGGAAGATATAGAGAGCTAGTTGAAAACAAAGGAGCTAGAGTTTGCATAGAAAGATAACAGAAACTCAAAGTTGACACCACACAAATATCTGGACAAGTACGTATTCAACGACTTGCATGAAGTATTTTTCTGTGATTTCCCACATGTGTTGTAGGAGTGGATATTAAGGTTGAAATATAACCATCCTAAAATTTGGATCAGACAATGAGAGTGGAATCTTGTAGAGATCGTGCAGTTACAACAAGTTGATAATAAATTTACCCGTTCAGTAGATTTATGGTTAGACAACATTGTTGCAGGATTTATCACAGAATTTGCAGTAGATACGGAAAAATATTACAGCGCAACAGAGAAATATTTCATGAAGGGACCTCGAGGTAGGTATATTAGATCACTATATACTTCTATTAAGATATTACTATATAACAAAGGTGTAATGACAATGGCCTCAGACAACTAAAATTCTCTGCGTGCATGGGGGAAGGGGGGGAGCACTAATAAGAGAAGGAGAATTGAAGGGAGAAATGGATAAAGGAAATAAGGAGGAGGCCTTGGACCTAATCATGATGGACAAAGACTAGATCAATCAGACCATGGCAACATCTGGAAGAACGTGCAGTGGAGTACCCTACCAATATAATATGAACACCAAGAATAGATCCGTAGCCGCGAGGGAGGGCTTGGCAAGTGATGAAGAAGAGGTAGAGGATCTTCGGGCTATGGAGAATGTTATCACCCTATAATTTATAGGATCAATTGGTGTCTGGAATGTTTTCTCTTTAGTGTATTTGTTTGTCAAATGATTTTTCATTATGCAAATAGTTTGAGAAAAGAAAAAAAAGAAAAAAAAAAGGAATAAGAAAAAGAAAAAAGAAAAAAGAAAAAGAAAAGAAATAAAAGAGGGCATAAAAGAAATTCAATGGAGCCCCATGAAATAACAATGGCTTGTTCCATACCTTTCAAGCATGGCCAAGCTCTTTTAAATTGATGTTGATAGGAATAGTGAATAAGCTTGGCTAAATATTTTAATCTTAGCCAAGTGATCAAGGTTAGTTAGTGAATAAATTTGGCCAGACTGCCTAATCTTGGTTAGATAGCCCCAGGATAGAGTAATTTCTTATCCCAATAGTTTAATCTGGGCTAATTGTCATAGGAAATTAGGTTAGAACATAGGGTAGTTTGCTTGATTTAAATAAAACCATCTCGATGATCAATGTTGGACCATGTCTTGTATGCTTTAAAAGTTGGTTGTCTAACCCCTTGGTGATATAAACATGTGAAATATTGGGAAAAACCCACGTTATGCTCTTATCCTAAGTTTTTCAGGGCGCATATGCTTTCGCACCCACATTTATGCACCGCTCATGTATCAACGACCCAGGTGATCGTGCTCAAATCTATAGTGGACAAGTCTTTCCTGTTCGACAACATAGGTATTCCAACAGAGGATGAACACCTTCAGTAACCACTCACATAACCAGATCAAAGATCAACACACCGATGTTTTCACGTGGTAAAACCCCTACGAGGAAACATCC
>JZKD02S1771515.1:167695-180275 GCA_000966675.3 Picea glauca
CTAACTACAAATGCATACTAATGCATACTAAAGAAACACACTTTTACCTAACGACATATTAGACCAAGTAGATCTTAACTAACTCCTAAGTGTCTAAATATCCTAACATTTCCAGACCCCCTTGACCGTTCTACCTTTAACGGTGGGGGGGGGTGTCCCAAATCACAGATAATGCTTGTGCGCATCTGGACGACCCAGGTTTCGGTGCTTAGATCTATGGTCTGTATTGGATTCTAGACCCCCCCGTCCATTCTGCCTTTAATGGAGGGGGGGGGCTAGAATGTGTGTTAAAGATCATGAACAGATCTACGGTCGAAGGGAAAGCACGCAGATCGATGGCTCAAGGTACTTTTCAGACCGCCCCAACCGATCTAATTTTAACGGTGGGGGGGGGGGTCCGGAATGGATTTTTTACTCCGGCGGGCCCCCTATCTATATGTGGCTGGAATCTACTGGTCTCGAATCCCACCGCCTCTTATTGCCAAACATACCACGTCACCTCGTGATGTCATTATCCACCTTTCCATAAGAGTCACATCCCGTAACTCCGTCAATCCTTTTCCCTCGTCCATCCGTGGCAAGTCCTTTCACCATGGTATTTTCCCCCAATTGATAACCACCACGTCACTCATCCATATCCCTAAGTCATTGTCACCTGCCATCTCATGTTCTAAATGAACCATTGGCCATTTATTACTGGATAACTTATCCGTTAACTAGCTGACCTGTCCCCCGCGCCCAACGAATACCCGTTTACTCAAAATTACCCTCACTCTTCATTCCTTCACAATTTACCCACTCATCGCACCAGATAATTTACCCCATTTTCTTCTCCGTTACAGTCATTCACCCCCATCTACGGTTGTCCCCGCTAAGATTGTTTTATTTGAAGGTATTGTTACAGTAATGGCGCCAAAGTCAAAACGAATAGAAGGTAAAGAGAACCCATTTCTCCCGCCTCCTGTCGATCTCGACAGGAATCCTCTGGCCGACAAAGATTACTTAATCGCAGACACAAAGTGCAATTTTGACTTCGCAGACCTATAGTCATGGCTTAAAGAAGTTTTCCTGGACCAGAGTGACGAAATTGGACTTTGGGAGTCCAACCTACCATTGTATCTCTTCCCCCAGATTCACCACTTCCCAGAGTTTTCCCTCAAGTTCCAAGTCCACTATATTCCCAAGCAAAGAGCCATCGTATCCTCATCCGGGGAGGTTCTTTTCCTCATCACGCCAGAAACCATTGACCAAATGATGCAAATTTCTCGAGCCGACTCCACCTCACCTTTTAACCTTGAGATCATCACAGAATTATACCAGAAGTTTTCTTTTCCTCAAAGAGCTCAAATTTTTGAGCTTTTCCTCCCACAATACACTCATCTCCCCACTACAAACCCCCCTTATCCTTCCTCCATCTTCTCAACAAAAGGAAACCAGGTTATCACGTTGCTATGCGCCTTGTTTGGTTATTTTTTAGATCAGTGGGTAGATGAACCCATTCTGGGATTTTTGTCTATTTTCTCTACCGATGAGAAGCCCACTACACAGTTTGACTTCAGCACGTTCCCAGTGAACAACATTCATGAGAAATTCATCAATTTCTCCACAGAAGGCATGTTCTAGTATTCTTCAATACTGGCATACCTGTTCGTTTTCTTCCAAGTGGACAAATTTGCTTTTTTTATGCAAAAGATGGACGGAGATGGAAAACCATAGGTAGTAACAACATTGACTTCCTTGGTCAGACATAACTCCACAGAATTTACTTTCAAGCAATTCATCGATCAGTTCTACCACTTAGTGGTGAGTATGCTTAGTGGTAGACCAGAACCTAGAATTAATGATGAAGTTCAAAGGATCCTACATCTCTCGGATCATACAAAGACTGGTGATTGGTACCTGTACCAAAATCACACTGAGATCAGAGTCTATGGGTGTGAGTTGGCCCCATATAAGATGCCCAAATACTTACCTGTCAGAATTTTTTCCCTGGAATACATAAGGCAGATGATAAACTCCAATGATATTCATTTTGTGTCTTTAAAGAAGAAACAATATCTCAGAATCAAAGGGAATATTGGGTCTTTCATATGCAACAATCAAGGCACTGGGGTGGAAGCAGACAGGATGCTAAAGGAAATGAAATTCTTTGTGAGTTTCACATGGCACTATGATCTGTGTGGGATTATTTATGAGATGAGGGTGAAAAACAAGAATATCCCGTATGTCCACGAATCTAGGCCTGAGGTAGAAAAATTTGCAAACCAAATAGGATGGGAACCAAATACTTTGGTCGAAACAGAACAACAGGACATCCCGGTCACTATATCACAGACAACCACACCACAGGCTCTAAAGGAGAAAAGGCCTAGATAAGATATTTCACCTCCTGTCACCAAATTGTCATTGGAAGAATTTCGGCTGCATACCAAGAGGCCAAAAACCAGTCCAACTTCTGATCCGGCTGGAGAAAAGGAATTTCCATCCACTACAGTGACAGAGGTTGATCGGTCACAACTCAGTACAGGTAGCAAGCAGATCATAACCACAGTGTTACCAAATATGCCTACAGATAATCCACCAATCAACCAGCCAAGCAAGACAGGACCAAAGCTGAGTATTTTTGAGAAATGCGATCTGATCAAGAAAAAGAATCAGACTCTGACTAGTAGCACATATGCCCAATTCTGGAAGCAGACGTCAACTGCACAACATAGTCTGTTATCGACATTCGACACTGAGAAGGGGAGAATGTACATGGAATTCCTCCAAGCACAGGTACCAGATCCAAAGTTGATCACTGATTACAAAAGGACCACTTTTGAGTTCCAGACTAAGGACGTGCATCCAGCTGATCAAATGGATCTGCATAGGAAGAAGGGAGAAATGGTTTTCTCCACGCTGGTACATGCTTCCACTACTTCTTCTAGGTTACAGGTGTCTCTGAACAACGTCCAGACACACTTGAAGTTGGAGAAAATATCATCCTTTGCCAAAGATAATAGGATCAAGACGTTGGAGGAGCTGGTCCTCAAGATCCGGTATGATCCCTCGAATGTGAAAGCAGTCGAGGAGATGATCAAGAAGAAAAATGCAGACATAACATCTTTAAAGACACAATTGAAGCTTCCGCCAATAGCAGACTCGCAGGCAAAGAAAATAGCAGAGACAGAAGGAGAAAAAGATGAGATGCTCAAGTTGATCATGGAGCAGAATTCACAATTGAAGGAAATGGAAGCTAAAATGGAGAAGCTAGTGAAAGAAAAAGAACAGTCAAAGCCCATGGAATTCGTTCCATTGAGTGTAGTTCCACTCTCCGGAGTGAGCACAACGTCACTTGTAGAAGTTCCATCAACAAATCCACTAACATCTCTAGAAAAGACGGTTAAATTGGCTAACTCTATGGAAGAGATGAACCTGCAGGAGACAACGATTAGCAGACTCAAAAAGGAGATTGAGAACCTTTAGGAACTCAAATATTCTTACCAAACCAACTAATCCAAGGAAAAACAAGTGTCAGACCAGCTCAAACAAGAGTTGTAGCATCTTCGGAAGCAAACAGTGGCAGGCAAAACTTTGGCCGAAGTCAAAGAAAGTGTCTGGACAGACATCACCAAGTCTATGAATAAAATATGGCCAATGATACAGATTATGTTTGAGCAAAATGAATTGGTGCAGAGAAGTAAATAAGCCATCGAGAAGATTAGATCAGAACTAGGAGAGATGCCCACACAGGCTAATGAAATCATCAAATTTTTGAATTCTAAAACCAGAGAGGAGTTGGAAGAGCTAAGAATTGAGGATAGAACAGAGACCATCCTTGAGGTCAAGAGAGTCTTGACCAAGAGAGGACTGATGCTACAAATGGAATAAAAGGTTCAGGCCATGGACCTAGGGGTACAAAGGTTTTTCAGCAAGCTCGAGGCTATATAGAAGAAAGGTTTCCCTGGTTTGAAGGTGATAAATGACAAATTGATGACCCTCCCATATTACAAAAAGAGACTAGCCGATGTGGCTAAGGATAGTTCGAAATTTTTAGGAATTCAAGCCACCATCATTGGCAAGACATTCCTAGATGCACTTCATCTGGACATCAGCATACAGCATGAGATCCAATACATCTTCATCACCAAGCCTACTTTTTCCAAGTACACAGAAATAGATGAAGTCTACCGAAGGTTACTCAAAGTCAGCGTTCCCAGTCATCTTCGATGGGAAGAACTTTGCGGCCTAATCGAGTAATCGATGAGCTATCCTAGCCCAATTAGCTATCCAGTCAGATGAGGTCATGAAGAGGCCTCACCAATGGTTCACCCAGAAAACAACATGCAGTTGCGACACATCATAAAATAGTTTCCTAGATTTCTGTAATTTGTTAAGTTAGTTGGGCTAAAAATAGATTTACCACGTCCTGATCTTTAATGACAGGATCGTTTGTAATTTTAGGTTATAAATACTTTACTTTTTGAAGTATCGAGGGTTGATATTTACGCCCTGAGAGCTATCAGACTGTAATATTCTTCAAGAGATCTTCCATTAATACAAAGAGGCATCTTCACAGGATTCTTGCGTGTACTCATTGGTGATGTTTTCCTTTCTAAGTTAAATGTTATTCTCGCTTAGTTATCATAATGTTTTCTAAATCTAATCTTTAAAAGTAATGAACGTTGCAGGATTTATGTTTGTATACCCTATTTCTGACTTTAAAGATTTTAATGTTTTATCTTCTGATTTTACGATAAAGAAATTCTTAATTGCTTCTTTGTTGTAACTGACATTCTCACCTTTTCTGCTTTTCCTCATTTATGCTGCTAAAAGAATCCAGTGATTATATTATCTTTCCCTGTGAAAGGTTTCTTTTTTTTCTGGTTTGGGTTTCATTCTCATGATACAGACCCCATAGCCCAATGGATGTGTAAACTATCTCAGCCAACCCAACGAAAAATACAACAAACAAAACCAACATATTCTATTTACCTAGCCTAATATTTTTAATTTGAAACATATCTAAATCATACAAGAGAGATCCCTCTTTGAAGCTGGTAGGGCTAGATCCCAGTTTCAAAGTGGTTGGATAAAGTTACCTCCCGTAGATTTCTTCTTTTCTGACAACCTCTAGGAAATTTAGAGAGCGTTAACATAGTGGCGACTCCACTAGGGAAGGAGAACTGAACAAATTTTAACCTCACGTTTTCTTTTCCCTGGAAGAACAATTTGCTTCTGAAATATTGCAAATCTAAGAAATAAGTAATGTTTAGAGGTTGTTAAAAACCTGCAGATATTATTTTCAGATTCGTAAAACTAAAAAGTATATATATATAAAATCAAAAAGAAATCTGGCTCCCAAAAGAGATTATACTCGATCTCACCCAGACCCAGAACCTACGATAGCAACTGATAATCCATAATAGTTTCTCAGGAAAAAGACCATTGCTGAAGGTTCAGTAAGTCATAACCCCCTTCAAAAGTCCCCTTCTCTTCCAGAGGAGCTTATTTCCCTTCTGTATCTTGACTTTGACATCCTTTTCGAACAAAGCTTGTTCAGAACAAAAACCGATAGCTTTGTGGCTGAAACCGTGCTGGACCCAACCATCTTGCAACCCCGGATTCGTGAAGTTCTGTCTCTCATTGCTAAACCTCAAACCACTCATTCTATGCCAGCTAGCCCCTCCTTATCCTCATCTTCTTTGACCACCTCACCTATCATCCAGGTTATCATCCCGCCCCCTCCGCCTATCATGGCAGCCAGATATACTCCCTTGGTGTTGGCCGCACCCCTTCATGCTATGCCCCAGGACTATCAAACGAGACTTCCATATTTCGATGGAACAAGACCTATGAGCACCCAACAACACGTTGATAAAATGAATGATTATTTTGACTTACAGGAAGTAGATGAGGCTGACGTTCAAATGAGATTGTTTGCACAAAGTTTGACGGGCGATGTTAAGAAATGGTATAAAGGTTTACGCGCTGCCTCAGTACTCGACCTTGTCGCATTCCAAAGAAGTTTTCTAGACAGATGGGAGGTAAAGAAAAACCCTCTCCAAATCTTTTCAGAATATGAAAACATCAGAAGAAATCAAGGTGAGACAGTACAAGATTACTGCACCCGTTTCAATAACCTGTACAATGCAATTCCAGCCGATATTAAACCTCCACAAGGTTTAGCATTGATAAATTTCCCTGATGGTTTTGATGCTGATATGTTGCATCAATTAAGGGAAATAAACTCCACCACCCTGGAGGACATGCAGAAAAGTGCAATAAGTGTGGAGGCCAACCTGTTGGCAAAAAGGGCATGACAGAGGACAGAGAGGAGAGTCACAATCAAAGAGGAACCTTCCACATCAACTTCCGATTCCAAATTGGATTCCTTAGTAATAGCAATGGAAAGAATGATGGAGAGACTTACTGTATCATAAAGAAACCCTCCTAGAGAGAACCCACCAGCTCCTCAAATTCAGAATCCTAACTTAAGAAGAAACCCTCCCCAAATTAGGCAGAGAGATCCTAGGGATCAAAGAGAACAGAGAGGTCCTGATCAACAGATCAGACCTCCCCTACAAGAAAATTATGTCAACGAAGGAGAAGAAGTAATTGAAGAACTGGAGGATACTCACATAAACCTCATGGGAATTCATGATAACGAAGCTATTTTCCTTACCCAGGAAGAGAAAGAACTTTTTCTTCTCTCTCAAACAAAGGTAAGTGAAGAAGCTGAAGACGCCGAACAACAGGCATTTGAAAATGATATTTTGGAGGTACACCGACAGTACAATCTGATAAGTAAAAAGACAGATGAAAGTTCTCCAAAAAAGGTGACCAAAACAAAGAAGACAGTCGAAACCCAAAAATCCCCTGAGCCCTCTCCCGAGAAGAGTCCTGAGAAAGGTAATGTTGAAGTTCCAGCAAAAAGAAACCTTACTATTTTGAAAAGATCATTGCAGACTGAGGTTTCATCAACTCACCCACCAAATACTTCTGGTCAGAGGATTGTGGTGGACAAATCAGAATTGTTGAGCCAAAGTAGAGCACCTACACCTTTCAGCCTCGAAGGGGAATTAGCCAAAGTTAAAATTCCCATCCCCCTTTCCGAGTTGATGAACAAAGACGCTTATCGGTCACAGGTGATCAAAGCATTGAGCATTGAACCTGATATAGGCACGAAGGCCTTAACCGTTGGATCAATGAATCATTCAGATATTGTAAACCTTATTGATGACCAACCTGAACTCTTGTTCGGACATGAAGTGGATGGTTAGACCAATAATGGTGTTGTTGCTCCTTTTTACATCAGCCTTAATATACACGACCTGATTTTGCATAATGCTATGTTATATTCGGGTACTTCCCATAATCTGATGCCTAAAACAGTGATGGAAAAGATGGGGCTTGAGGTTACCAGACCTTATAAGGACTTACACTCTTTTGACTCCAGTAAAGTTAGATGTATCGGTTTGATCAAGGATCTATGTATCACCCTGGTTCAGATTCCCGCAAAAAGCATGGTCACGGATGTTGTGGTTACGGAAATTCCCTTGAAATATGGTATGTTGCTATCCCATTCTTGGGGGGACAAATTGAGTGGTACTTTGTAGTTGGATATGTCGTATGCCACTATCTCTGTTTTTGGGAAACAAAGAATACTATACCGAGAAACACTAATGAAATACATGGTTAGTAGCCAAGAAAAACCACAAAACTATCCTCTGTACTCTGCACATTCTGACCTGGATTCCTTTATCCTATATAATGATGGTGATATGGAAGAACAAATCACTCAGCTGGAAGAAGATACATCTACTCCGGATGAAGGACAAGAAATCACCGAGGCAGAAAGAAAGAAAAATGTGATAACTAAAGAATTGCTAGCGGATTTCTGGAGCATGGATTTTGATGGGGCCGTAAGCAAAGAAGGAGCTGGAGCAGGAGTTTGGTTTCACAATCACAGATCCAGGTATTCGGAAAACCATTCTTACAAATTGAATTTCCAATGCACTAACAACATAGCTGAGTACGAATCTTTGATGCTCGGTCTTAAACTTTTGAAGAAGGTTGGTGCCAAACAAATCATGGTAAGGGGAGATTCCGAATTAATTATTAAGCAAATTAAAGGTGAGTATGCAACAAAACATCCCCGTCTTTGAGATTATAGGAATGCAGTTCTGGACGCCCTTAAATGTTTCACTGAAGTTGATTTGCAGGTGATGCCTAGGGGACATAATATTTTAGCAGATGGATTAGCTACGTCAGCAACCACATGCAAGATACCTTTTCGCTCCACTCGTCCATACACGGTGGATGTAAAGTGCAGACCAACTGTTCCTGACAACATCAGACACTGGCAGGTATTTGGTAATGATGATCAAATTGAAGATTTCTTACAATGTAAAAATGATTTCGAGTGTACAAACATAGATTTAGAAAATGAAGACGAAAATGTAAAAGGACCTGATTTTGGAAATGATAGTGTAAATAAGATAGATTCATGAGAGTTAGGTGATGATGAGATAGAAGCTGAAGTTTTTTATTTGAAAAGTAATGTTTTACCTAGGGGTTTAGTTCTTTTAGAGGACTTATTTTATTTTAATGATGTAGCTAAAAAACCAAAAATTGAAGCCAGTGGTCAAGAAGTAGAAGATTGTAATATAGGGACAGAAGAGAAACCCAAGATGGTGAAACTTTCCAAATCATTACCCCCTGAGCAGAAACTCAAATACATTGAGCTTTTCAAGGAATATTCAGACGTATTTTCCTAGGGTTACGAGGACTTGAAAGCTTATGACACCAGCATCATACAACATAGGATTCCAATAAAAGAGGATAAAAAACCCTTCAGACAAAAAATTAGGAGAATCAATCCCAAGATACTTCCCCTAATAGAAAAAGAAATCAAAAAAATGTGCGATGCTAAAATCATAGTCCCGTTACGATTTTCCAAATGGGTTTCAAATTTGGTCCCAACATGAAAGAAATCAGGAGAAATCAGGCTTTGCATCAATTTTCAAAATTTGAATAAGGTCTCTCTGAAGGATGATTACCCATTGCCAAAAATGGACCACATATTACAAAGAGTAGTCAGCTCCAGTCGAATTTCTTTACTGGATGGTTTCTCGAGTTATAATAAGGTCCTCGTTCACCCAGATGACCAAGATAAAACTGCTTTTACAACACCATGGGGTACTTTCATGTATGTGAAAATGCCTTTCGGGTTGATGAATGCTGGGGCCACTTTCCAGCAAGCGATGGACATCGCTTTTGTGGAAGAACTCGACAAATTTATTGTCATATATATGGATGACGTAACTGTGTTTTCCCAATCTGATGACGAGCATTTACGACATCTCAGATGAGTTTTTGAGAAATGCAGGAAATTTGGGATTTCTTTGAATCCTAAGAAAAACTTGTTCGGATTAGAGGAAGGTAAACTGCTTGGGCACATAATCTCTAAGGACAGAATTAAAATAGGCCCCAGTAGAATCGAGGCCATTCAAAAATTAGAACACCCAAGAAATATCAAAGAGTTACAGTCTTTTATCGGAAAAATAAACTTTCTGCGAAGATTCATACCCAACCTGGCTGAACTTCTTAGGAACATCACAAACATGTTAAAAAAGGACACAAAAATAAAATGGGACACCGAGTCCAGGTAGTCTTTTGAACAAGTCAAACATGCACTCACAGAAGCCCCAGTCTTGATCAGTCCTGACTTCACCAAAGATTTCTATCTTTTTTCTTTCGCCTCTGAACATACCATTGCAGTAGTATTACTACAGAAAAATAGCGAGGGATATGAAAAACCCATAGATTTTTTCAGTAAAGCTTTAAGAGATGCTGCTTTGAATTATAAAATAATGGAGAAACAAGCTTTTGCCTTGGTGAAAGCCATAAAAGATTTTAGAGTATACATTCTCCATTCCAACACCATTGCATATGTTCTGAATGCGGTAGTGAAAGCTATTTTAACCCAGGACAATCCGGATGGACGAAGAGGAAAGTGGATTGCTATAATTCTAGAATATGACATAGAGATTAAGCCTACTAAACTGATTAAATGTCAAGGTCTAGCAAAGTTAATGGCTGAATCAAATTTCCATGCTCTTGACATTAATTTCTTAGCTGCAGTAGATGAACAAGGTGAGTAGGCGACTCCAAGTGTGAGAGAGGTATTTCTCAACTCTCCATGGTACACAGACCTGATATTTGTTTTGCATAATTTACAAGCTCCCCTTGGTCTGATCAAAACTAAAGCTAGGTTTTTGAAATTGAAAGAATTAAAATTTTGCGTTCTGGAAGGCAATCATTATTGGAAAGATCCTGGAGGTATTTTGTTAAATTGTTTATTAAAGGATGAAGCTGACAAAGTACTGTAG
Organism: Picea glauca; assembly: GCA_000966675.3. Lineage (NCBI taxonomy): Eukaryota > Viridiplantae > Streptophyta > Pinopsida > Pinales > Pinaceae > Picea > Picea glauca. Next base: position 178,072 of record JZKD02S1771515.1, read on the forward strand.
GAGTTTCATGCAGGAGATTGTGGTGGTCATTTGAACTGGAAGGCCACAGCCAACAAAATCCTTAGAGATAGATTCTATTGGCCAACTCTATTTGCTGATGTGCATCATAAAGTGATTTCGTGTCATCAATGTCAGTTGTTCGAAGGAAAAAGGAAACTTCTTCATCTACCCCTAAAACCAATCTCCGTTGAGGCCCCTTTCCAGCAATGGGGATTAGACTTCATCAGGGAAATACATCCTCCCTCTTCGGGCCAACATAGGTGGATTCTTACTGCCACGGATTATTTTACAAAATGGATCAAAGCAGTACCAAGCATGCAAGCCAATGATTCTATCATTATTAAATTTCTTGAAAATAATATCTTGTCTCATTTTGGATGTCCTAGAAATATTATAACTGACAATGCAACTACTTTTCGATCTAAGAAACTCATAGATTTCTGAAACCAGTACCATATTGGTTTGGGATATTCCACATCTTACTACCCTCAGGGGAATGGGCTGGCGGAATCATCAAATAAAACCCTGGTAAACATTATTAAGAAAACTTTGCAGGAAAACAAGAAGTCGTGGCATAACAAGTTGGTTTTCGCACTATGGGCCAACAGATTGACCACTAAAAGGTCAATCACTATGTCACCATATCAGCTGGTCTATGGAACAGAAGCAGTTTTTCCCACTTCCTTGGGAGTTCCTGTCATGAAATTACTGCAAGACATGCAAGCCGAGATGAACGACTCCCAAAGAAGGATCAACCAGATGATCCATTTGCAGCAGTCCAGGGAAGAAGTATACAACAAGACTCAGGTAGTCCAAGAAAGCATTAAGAAGATTTTTGACAAAATAACCAAGGAGGTTGATTTTGAGCTAGGAGATTTGGTGCTGAGATGGGATTCTCGAAATGAAGACAAGGGAAAACATGGAAAATTCAATAGTCTGTGGAAGGGACCATACATGTGATTCAAGCATTCAGAGGGAATAACACCTTCTTGCTCAACAACAATGATGGGAGAGATCTGCCAGGAGGACCCATAAATGGAAGAATGTTGAAACATTATTCACCGCCTCAGTAGGGACCTGAAGTCACACTTTCCATTGTACAAACCATTTACATTTTTCTTGTGAGTTTCTGAGTGAATAACTTCGGTCATATGGTTGAATCCCGGAGAGAAGGCCCTAAACCATTAACCATTTTCTTCCAATTTTTCGAAATAAAATCAATCCAGCAACAAAGGTGACTATGGATAAAGTTTCAGAACATCAGGAATTAGGATTCTTGGCAATTCACAAGGAGAGTACCATCCCCAGGTGGAGCCGCTGTTATCACCCTATAATTTATAGGATCAATTGGTGACTGGAATGTTTTCTCTTTAGTGTATTTGTTTTTCAAATGATTTTTCATTCTGCAAATAATTTGAGAAAAAAAAAAAAGAGGGCATAAAAGAAATTCAATGGAGCCCCATGCAATAACAGTGGCTTGGTCCATACCTTTCAAGAATGACCAAGCTCTTTTAAATTGATGTTGATAGGAATAGTGAATAAGCTTGGCTAAACTGTTTAATCTTAGCCAAGTAATCTAGGTTAGTTAGTGAATAAATCTGGCCAGATTGCCTAATATTGGTTAGATAGCCCTAGGATAGAGTAATTTCTTAGCCCAACAATTTAATTTGGGCTAATTGTCATAGGAAATTAGGTTAGAACATCGGGTTGTTTGCTTGATTTAAATAAAACCAGCTCAATGATCAATGTTGGACCATGTCTTGTATGCTTTAAAAGTTGGTTGTCTAACCCCTTGGTGATATAAACATGTGAAAGCTTGGGAAAAACCCACGTTATGCTCTTATCCTAAGTTTTTGAGGGTGCATATGCTTTCGCGCCCACATTTCTGCACCACTCCTGTATCAACAACCCAGATGATCGTGCTCAAATCTACGCTTGGCAAGTCTTTTCGGACCCCCCCCGCCATTCTACCTTTAACGGGGGGGGGGGGGGGTTCCGAAATCATAGATAATGCTTGCGCGCATCTGGATGGCCCAGGTTTCGGCACTTAGATCTACGGTCTGTATTGGATTCTGGACCCCCCCATCCATTTTGCCATTAATGGAGGGGGGGGTCCAGAATGTGTGTTAAAGATCATGCACAGATCTGCGATCGAAGGGAAAGTGCACAGATCGACAGCTCAAGGTACTTTTTGGACCTCCCCG
>JZKD02S1771515.1:186851-214032 GCA_000966675.3 Picea glauca
ACTATAATGTTCTTCAAGAGATCTTCCATTAATACAAAGAGGCATCTTCACAAGATTCTTGATGTGTACTCATTGGTGATGTTTTCCTTTCTAAGTTAAATGTTATTCTCGCTTAGTTATCATAATGTTTTCTAAATCTAATCTTTAAAAGTAACGAATGTTGCAGGATTTATCTTTGTATACCCTGTTTCTGACTTTAAATATTTTAATGTTTTATCTTCTTATTTTAAGATAAATAAATTCTTAATTGCTTCTTTGTTGTAATTGACATTCTCACCTTTTCTGCTTTTCCTCATTTATGCTGCTAAAAGAATCTAGTGATTATATTATCTCACCCTGTGAAAGGTTTCTTTGTTTTCTGGTTTGGGTTTCATTCTCATGATATAGACCCCATAGCCCAATGGATGTGTAAACTATCTCAGCCAATCCAACGAAAAATACAACAAACAAAACCAACATATTCTATTTACCTAGCCTAATATTTTGAATTTGAAACATATTTAAATCATACAAGAGAGATCCCTCTTTGAAGCTGGTAGGGCTATATCCCAGTTTCGAAGCAGTTGGATAAAGTTACCTACCGTAGATTTCTTCTTTTCTGACAACCTCTAGGAAATTTACAGAGATTTAATAGAGAAGATTGAGAAAATATTGTGCGCTACGTGTGAGAGGAAGATGAGAGGTCCAAGAGTGGGAATAGAAGGAAACACTCATATCCATATCAATGTCAATGTGGAACCCATAAACCCATGTGCGACTAATAAACCAATAATACCACCACTAGTTAGACAACCAAATTTCGGGAGAAGGAAGACAACATGAAGTACATCTACACAGGGAACAACAACTGGGGGAGCCAGTTCAGGAATAATTAGTCAAGTATCTACACCGCGCAGAGGTAGTAGCTCAACATTCAGGATGGCAAGACATGATCCCACCATCAAGTTACCAAAATTCAAAGGAGAGGCGTCGGAGGACCCTGCGAAGCACTTGTTCATTTGTGAAAGATCTTGGAAGAAAAACATATCATATATGAGGACACTAAACTTGCACAGTTAACTATTATGATAAGAGATCACACATTGTATTGGTACATGAGATTAGATGCGAACATTCGGCCAGAGACAACCAGAACGGTTGGATATATCAAAAAACTATTGATAAATGAATTCCAGAAGCCTAGCTCAGAGGATCGATACATGAATGAGATGATAGAGATTAGATAGAGACCAGGAGAATATGTGTGGGAGATTGATCAAAGATTCAAATTATTGAAGGGGAAGCTAAAGTATGTCATGATAGATATGCAGCACATGCATTTGTTTGTCAATTCACTACTCCCACACTTGAAATACCCCTTGTGACAACAAAAGTTTTAGACTCAGGAAAAGGCTCTGCACGCAGCCCTACAACTGGAAGAGAACCAATATAAGAAGATAGATATAGCCATAGAAGAGATGAAGGAGGATCTGAAGAACTTAACATTCCAGCTAAACCAAAACAAAGGTAAGGACAAAAAATAAGTTGTTTGGTGTACCACATGTAGGGCAGAAGGACACCATAAGAATGAATGCCCAACATTCGCACAGTACATGGCAACAGGACTACCAAACCTGTTTCCCATAGGAGGAATATGGTGTGAGATCTGTAAGAAACAGGGGCATGATCCTTATCATTGTCCAATGATGCAGAAATACCAGACAATACCTAAGAGTTCATATTGCAACTTTTGCAAGTCAATAGGCCATGATGACAAGGATTGCAGGGCCATGGACCTGATGAGGGAAAGAACATCAGATTCTTACAGGTTTCAGACATAAATGAGGACCGAGAAAGATGCACCACATTTTAACCAAGTACCAGCCCCATATAACATTGCACAACAACAATATAACATTGTGCATCCATAGTACAATACCGCTCAACCACACTATAATGCCACGCAGTATAACTAGGCGCCCTAGTACAATGCACCACGAGGAGATCGAGTTGGCTACAGAGGTGGAGGAAGAGGAAGATGAGGCTTTGGAAGAGGCATAGGACCAGTGGTATGCCACAATTGTCAACAACTAGGACACTATGCAAGAGAATGCCGACTTCCACCTACGACATGTATGTATTGTCACGCATCATATCATGACACAGAAGAATGTCCTACACTATTGGGGAAGATCCAGGAAAAGAAGAATCAGAATAATCAAAATGTTCAGTGGATTTTGGCAGAAGCAAGGGATGACAAACGAAATATCAACATAGTTACGCATGGAATATCTAAGACAGGAAATGACACAATAAGACCAGATTCAACACAACACCAATGGGTGAATAAGAATGTCGAACCACAAAAGCAGTCTGATTCGCAGAACAAAAAGAAGATATTCAAGTAGATCAGACAAGAATTATTGAAGCCAGACATTGCTCAACTGCACAACATACTCAGGAAGTACCAGCATACAAGATGCCTCCATCGTTGCATCACACCAAAGAAACACAACCCCTAGGACAAGTTAGTACGATTAAATTGTTTTTGCAATCATGTGTCAAACTACTAAACGAACCATCATCTATTAAAGTGTTACAAAATATGGTAGAAATATGTAGCACAGAGGTAGAAGGAAAGCTAGAACATAAAACAATTAATCATCTGCACATAAGGAGGCGAACAAGCAGAGAATTGAGACTGAATGCCAACATTGGAGATTTCAACATGGGAGATATTATATTGGATTTAGGATCCATAGTAAATTTTTTACCCAAGAAGACATGGCAATGTATAGGAGAGACCACATTAGGATATTCACATGTTTAGCTGAAACTAGGAAATCAACACAGAGTTTTACCAATTGGAAGGCTAAAGGGGTGACAATAGATTTGGATGGAGTGCACACTAAAGCCGACTTTGAAGTGGTAGAGATAGTGGATGGCACAACACCTTATTCGACATTTCTTGGCTTGGATTTGGCATTTGAAAATTAGGCCATAATTAACTTAAATATGAGTAATATGGCATTCGAGTAAGGAGAATACAGAGTCATTGTGCCATTGGACCCATCAGAAGGGGAAAGGTTTGTAGAACCTGTTGAAAAGTCAACAAGAAACATGTGTCTAATTTACTTTTCCCTTAATGAAATTAGACAATAAATATTAATATATTATTTCATTCATAACTGAGTGAGTTGGATTTGTAATAGAATTGTAAGTGTAGTTAAGTGAGTTAAGATCAGTTGTACTAGTTGTAACTAAACATGCACTAGTGAGATTTCAGTTAATCACTGAACCCACATGCAACTGAAGATTCACCACAGTTAACTACATGCATGTCAGATCCAGTGGAGACCCAGTTGAGATAACAGGTGAAAGGGATAGTTTGGCTATCAATTGTGATTTGATCACACATGCAGTGAATATGCTTATGAGCATGTCCAAACTACACAATTTGTGATGCAAGTATCATTGTGAGAATTCAGATTGCAGAGTTTGTGCAAAGGAGGCAGGCTGTCTGGACACAGGAATTGGCGCATGTATTTGCTAATTTGTGTATGACAGTGTGAGACGATTGTATTGTACTGAGAGCTCTTGGATTAGAGTGTTTTATGAGATTGTTTCATGATTCATGATATACATAATATATGATAGTGGGGTTTTTAGCTTTACGCTTTCCCGGTAAAACTTATGTGTTATGTGTTCTGGATATTTCACTTTGTGATTGTGGTTGTGATCGTGGTTTAATTTTCCATAAGAATAATAGTAGAAGAAATTATGTATTTAACAATGGCGTATAATTGTTAGATCAGGAGAATCGTAGGAAATACTTAATTTGTATTGAAATTTCTACATGGTATCAGAGCCATGGAGGCCACAGAGTCACGGAAGTGAGGTGCGAACATAATTGCATTCTTGCAGGTCCCGTCTCTAGCATGGTTCCATTACTACATTTTGCTTCACAAGACCACTGTCATTGTCATCGTCAACCCTTTACAATACATGTTAACATGAAGATTCATTGGCGAAAATATTAGTAGATGGATAGTCATATTACAGGATTTTGACTTGGATTTTGTTTCTGCGAAATCCAAAAAGTCATTGGTCTTTGCCGAACTCATTTTGGAACTTCTGGTTGAATATAGTGATATCACGCTCGAAGAATCACCTATCAAGGGAGATATTTTTCTAATTGCATCTTCGGACCCCTGGTATGGAGATATACTATTCTATCTCTAGACTTTGAAGTGCCCTTCTTCTACTTCTCATTATGAGCATCGATGAATTCGACATCAGGAACGAAACTACCTCATACTCAATGCCACTTTGTATCATTGAGGCATGGATTGAATTCTTCATCGATGCCTTATCCATGAAGAAGCAAAGCTCGTTTTGAATCACTGTCACAATGGAGCATGTGAAGGTCATTTGTCTGGGTTGGAAAAAACCCAAAATATTCTACGTGTAGATTACTTTTGTCCCTCGTTAATGAAGGATTGTGTTGAGGTGGTCAAGAAGTGCCACCCATGCCAAATATTCTATCGAAAGATGCGGGCACATCCTAATCCTATCTTTCCTGTCTTTGATGTTGGTCCTTTCACCAAGTGGGGGGTTGACTTCACTACATGTCACTCGACCTCAGCTAGGGGGCATCATTACATCATCGTAGCAGTAGACTACTTCACAAAGTGGGTCAAAGCTATGCCAACGTTTAGTAATGATGGAAAAATCGTGACTCTTTTCATCTTTAATCAGATAGTAGAAAGGTTTGATATCCTGAAGGAGTTTTTCACTGACCATGGAAGTCACTTCCAAAACAAAATGATGACTGAGTTAACATCAAAGCTTGGGTTTAGGAAAGAACATTCGTCACCTTATTATCCGCAAGTGAATGGTCAAGTTGAAGCTGTGAATAAGTCTCTCAAGACCATTCTTCAGGGGATGATCAATTCTGCCAAGTCAAATTGGCATTTGATGTTGTACTCCGTGTTGTGGGCCTACCGAACGTCTGTGAAGACTACCACTATTTTTTCACCTTTTCAACGCGTATACGGGCTGGAAGCAATCTTACCTATTGAGTGTCATATTCCTTCTTTAAAGTTGGGAGTGGAATTAATGTCAGACACTTCATCGCTTGAGGAATTCCTACTATATCTCTAGCAGCTCGATGAGCAACATCATGATGCAGCCTCAGCCAATGAGGCTCATAAGCAATGAGTCAAGTGTCAGTATGATCGGTCTATTCATCCTTGGATTTTCTCTTAAGGCGATCTTGTCCTGGTCTATGATCAAGACAAAGATCCCCTGGGGGCAGGCAAGTTCAAACCCATGTGGTTCGGATTGTTCATTTTGAAAGAGGTCTTGAAGAAGGGCGCTTACCATATGGTTGATTTTGAAGGAAATGACTTGGCAGATCCTATAAATGGGCTCTACCTCAAGAATTATTACTCTTAGGTTGGTTACCTGGGTGACTTCTTGTACATGCGTATAGCTTCTTATATAGTTTTTGTCTTTTTTGTTTTTTGGACATGTAGTTATTTATGTCTTATTTTTCATCGTGGAAGATGTGAAGTGAAACAGAGATGTATTTTGGGTTTGCAGACATCACTAGCCGACACACTTAGAGGCGTGCTTCCACAGCTTGGGTGATTTTCACACCTAGAGGCTAGTTGATATCTTCCGTAGGCATTTTTTTAGGCGACGCTACAAAAAATGTTTATGAATACAATGCACTGATAGAATTGCTTCGTGATGCTTTGTCGCATGGCATTTCTCACCTCCGGATCTATCTATATGCTCATCTAGTTGTGTCCCAGTTAAATGGGGTTTACTGCATTTATGATCCCACTCTGCACTGACATTTCCTTAGGGTACGTATCTTAGAATGTTATTTTGATTACAATACGTATATACATGTTCCTAGGAGATTTAATCAGATAAAAAATACTCTATCTAAACAAATTTTAGATTGGCATGTTGCACACACATAAAAATAAAAGCACACACATAAAAATAAAAGCACACACATACACATGTACATACATTTGTAAAAAATGCCATCCATAAGATAAAAAATATGTGTATATATATATATATATATATATATATATATATATATATATATCTCAAAAATTTTCATGAGTACATAGGTGGGCGGGAACACCTCAAAAGTGTTGAGTATACATCATTGGGCTTATGCCCTCAAAAAATACATATACAAAAGTGCCCTCGGCACATCAAAGGTATATCCTATCTAAGAACGGGGCCTATTGGCCTTGCCATAATATACAACGGGGTTGTCCAAACGTCGAAATAGCTAGACCCATGTCCAAGGCATCCCTACTACATGAGGCTACATAGAAGGTGGGAGATCCTCGATCTCAACCATAGGTGCAGTGGGACTGAGTGTAGTGAGGTTGTGCTCCACTCGTCCCAGTACTCTATTATCCTCTCTGGATGGGGGTCCCCCTACAGCTGTTGGTCCTCCAGCCACTGTTGGTCCTGCCTTTGGTCAAGGATGTCACCGAGTCCTAGTGATGTCTATTGGTCACACAGGTCCCACATCTGTACATAGAAGATACACGAGTCAGTACTCTATACACACATAAAAATGATATGTATAAAAACAATTAAAAATTAAATAACTTTAAAAGTATGTTACCTATCTCACCTCACACCTTGCCAGAAGGCACTGGCATGTCAGGATCTCTGGTGAAGTTGATCATGGCATAAGGGTAATCCTCCATCACCAGAATATGTCATTCCCATCAGTCAAATAACTTATTGTTGAAGGCCTCTATGGTCCTCCCTCCACCCTGTCATGGCAGCAATGCTTCCCATTTTCATACTGCTAGGAAGGAGGCCACATGCTCCCATACCATCTCTCTAGGACTGAGACTGGGCACCCATTCGAAGAAGGAGTAAAAAATGGTACCAAGCCTGAATTTCTTGTTGGTACACTATCGACACTCTATGAGCTTCCTCTTCATGCACATCAACATTGTCGTACTCCAGTAAAAAGTGTGTGCCTCCAGACATTGAATGGCATAGTGCATGTGTGATCGGAAGGCCTAATGTAGGGCTACAGATTTAGTAATCCACCTGATCAATAGTAATATCACATGCAAAGATAAACTGGTGATCTTTTGAATTGACACATGAGAACCTACCTTCTCAGTGTCGGCCTCGCAGTACATCCAGATATAATCCTCAATGTTGAAAGGCCCAGGAGGAAATGTCCCCAGATTGACTGGTTCCCCTCTCCTTGAGAGGCCAGTCAAGAAATAGATATCCTCTATCATAGGGGTCAATGATTGACCCTCTAGCATAAACGCCTCTACATCTGGGTGTCAATACCCCACAAGAGCATTGAGTAGTCTAGGTTGTGCCCTCATGAACAGACACTAGAATAATTTCCATAGCCCACATTGTTTTAGTACGGTGATGGATATAGGGTTCTCTTCAACCAAGATATCAATGTCCTCATGATCCCTCTCCCTCCAGTGAACATACATCATGTTTGATGGAAAAATGGGGAAGTTAGTACTTGCATTTTATTTTTTGAAAAATTGCAAAGGTGTACGCGGGTTGTATTGGACACAATCGCGTATGTACGCGGGCTGATTGTTTTCTTCCCGAGTTGTCCTTGGACAACCCACGTACACGTAGGGATTCTCTTTTTAGGAGAGCGATCCCACTCAAAAACTAAAACTAATGCATAAAGAAAGTATTGAAATGAAAGAGGGAGGGATTTTTACTTACTTGGTCCAAGTAGGAGGTCGTTTCGTCCATTGAAGCTCCCAAAATCAACTCTTTTAGCAAAGGTTTTTTTTTACCTTTTGGTTAATTTTCGAATTGCAATGGTAAAAATGAGCATTCAACGTCTTTTGATATACTTTTCTGGCCATTTTTTGCCACTTTTTTGGCCCCCTTTGTCATTTTTCCTGGCTTGGTGATCACTTGATTCCACTTCTGAGTTTCTTATTGGTTGATCCAATACTCTTTTTCTTTTGGTTTGGTAATTTTTTGGGATGGGTCACTTTTTGGGTATCCTTTGGTAAAAGTCATTTTTCCAACTTTTTGCATATAAGTTAGGATTTCATTAACAATTTATGTAACTCATCGTCTTTTTGACTTTTCAATAGGATCGACCCCACCGAAGTGCAACACAAAACCTTCATTGTTGCTTTAGAAGTGTCGTAATTAGGTGGTAGCGCCTACCTTTACATGGATTCCCTTGGTAGATCCTTGTTGCATTTTGGCATCCATGCTATCAGTAATGCCTATAGTCTTGGGAGTCCATGTTAGTCATGTCATGATTATGAGATTAAGACTCATTCGTTTGATGTACCATCATTCCTGGCCTTACCCACGAGAATCCCAAATGAGAACGCTTTGTTGTCTTTCAAGCTCGCTTTTAAATTTGAAAGAAACATCCAACGAGACTGTATTTATTCTTTTCAATATCGTCTGGATTAACTGAGAAAAGTAGCCCCCTGAAGTCTTCTTTAAGCCCTTTTTTAGACTCTCTAAACTTGAAAAGATTGTCGAGCGATCTTGTTTCCCTTCACGCTCACCAAAATCAAATTTGAAGGCACCTCTGTCCAACAATAGTTTATCCCTTTTTTGGTCCGGATGGCTAATTTTATGAATAAAGGTATGCTCTAGGAACTTCCGTTCAGTAGAAGATTATTCCCAGGCGTAATTTTAACCCTTTTTCGGGCCTGAGGGACTAAATCTTCAAAAAAAGGAACATTCTCCTTGGTTGTGGTTTATCACCTTTTTTGGGCCTTGGAGATTACTTATGAAAAGGAACCCCCCCAGAGTCCATAGTTAATTTCTTTTCAGACTCCCTAAAATTGAAAAGATCGTCAAGTGACCTTTTTCCTTCACACTCGTTAAATTGGTCCAGAAGAACATCTACTCACATGAGTTTAATCCTTTTTCCAGCCTGTAGATTATAGTGAAAAAAGGTACGCCTCGGGAGATTCGTCTTGCCAGGAGAGTTCTCCTCAGTTGCTTTTATACTTTTTCGGGCTAAGGAGACTAAACTCAGAAAAAGGTTGTGATTCCATAGTTAATCTCTTTTCAGTTTTCTTAAAATTGAAAAGATTGCCAAGTGATATTGTATTTGTCACACTCGTTAAAATGGTTTTGAATAGACATCTTTTTGGTGCAAGTTTAACCCTTTTTCAAACCGACTATACTATCTCTGAAAATGGTACTCCCTGGAGTCTTCTTTTGCATTTTTTCAGACTCTCTAAACGTGAAAAACTACCTAGCTTACCTTCTCTGGGATTGTAAAAATTACATGGAAGGGGTCTCATTGTGTCTTGCTTAATCACATTTGTGGGTCTCATCTTTACGTCTTTGGCCTAATGTCGGCTCCATGTTTCTCTCAACTCAACCTTTGAAGCATGCCTTATACACAAACCTTGTAGCACTTCTTTCCTCTGTGACCTAACACCTTGACCCATGGAGGAATTTTCCACGACTGTCCTTTTCCTGCACATGTATCCTTTCTCTGAGCATTAGTATGCTCCTTGCACTTGGAACTAGTATGCTTGCTTGTGACACTCATTCCTCCTTTGTAACATAGCATTCTTTTATTCTTTTTCAAGCTCTTAAAAAATTGAAAAAGACAAAAAAAATCAAATATTCCAAAACGAGAGGATGAGAAATATTCATTCTTTTTCAGCAGTACAGAGAGTCGCCCTTGGACAAATAACATCCTTTTGTTTGTTCATCAAGCATTGGGCTCTAGTATGACCTTATGAAGTTGTTCTCACTACATATAGTCATGTCCTTCTCTGTTTGGTTACTCTTCCAAAAACATGGAGAGTTTTTGTTGCCTCCTGCATCGTGAACTTATGTCAATGTCATGTTGCCTAAGTCTGATCATCTTTCGTGCTTTTTTCCAAGGGAAGTTTCACTCAACCTGAGTCAAAATTTCTACAGTTTGTCTCTTGACTTTCATGAGTCGGCCTTCCCCAAAGTCCAGTCAAGTCCAGATTCAAAATCGACGAAGTTCTCTGCCTGATCATCAAGATCCTCATGTCTTTTCTTGATGAGCTATCGAAGACCTCAGAGTAGTGAGTTATCCACTCCCATTGTACTCCGACCTGAGTTTCAAATATCTTGAATTTGTTGCTCGAGCTATGAAGACCTCATCTCCAGCCATCAGGCGTTAATATATTCTTGAAGATGAATACTATACTTGTATATCTTCGACTAATTTTGAGATGTAGATCCACTGTGTATTGCTCGCGGCTACACTTAATATAGTTATATGACAGGGCTCTATAGTTTATTTGATTGGAATCCATGATTTATTTCATCCCGAGCATGGGTATGCCCACCTCAGAGAGACAATTGTTGTTTTGCAAATGGCACCTCCCGAACTCTAGTACCGGGATCACTTGATTCCGTACATTGGAGAAGATATTTTAATGTATTTCGGCCATCAGTTGCTCTTCTAACCTCACACATTAGGGGGCATCTATTATAACCCTAAAATTCCGTATCCATGCATGCACAGACTTGGCCCTCTTACTTGCATATTTTGCTAAAGCGTTGTTGAGAAGCTCTTCTTAAAAAACCATTTTTTAGAATATGTACGTGTCCTGCACCATTAAAGCCCATGTACATACACTTGTTTCACCAATACATCCCATGTACATATGCTTTTTTCACACTAAAAAACCTGCGTATATTTTCAAAAGTTGCAAAAATTAAAAAGTGGCAAGGAATTCGTTGAAATTCAGGGGCTATTGGAGGTTTTCCAACCAATTCACCTGCTATGGCCCATCACCCAACTGAATAACCCTCCTTTTGTCATATAAAATGAGGTGTTGGGGTCTCACTTCACATCCAAGCATAAGAACAATGAAACTCTTCCCAATTTCACTTCCCCTCCTTGCCCAAGCTTTTGCTACTTTTTGTGAGATATTTCCTCAGCATTCCCTCATCAACCCCTTCTTCCTCCATTCAATCCATTCCCTTCCTTGAGGTGATCAGAATATTGAGAGAAGAATTCCACTCAAGGTGCACTTGGAGCATGGTAAAGAGGATCCTAGACCAGGTTCGCAGAATGGTGGTCGACACATATTGTAAGTTTCAGTCTTTGTATGATGAATACAAAAATTGCATTTTCTTGTCCCAAATGATGATGTTTTGTGTATTTTCATTTATTTATATTTATCATTTGATATCTAACCCTAACTAATGAATATAATATCATGTTTTTAGTCCTTGTTTTCCTATCTTTGGATGTAGTTCAGCCTTGGGAGGAGACGTGCAGTCGTTGGAACTATAGAGCTTGAGGAGATCATCACCGGATGTGGGATCAAAGGTACAATTACCTGATCTTCTCTCTTATTACTTTATTTTTCATTTGTTTTGGAATGTTTGGGGTAGAGTAGAGAATATATTAACTTTTAGATAGTCATTCACTCTATCTACATCTTAAACTCGGGTGTAGTTAAAGGGGGGATTTTCCCACTAGCACTCTGGGATTTGCAAAAAGGGACTTCGAGTCTGCATAGGGAAATGGAAAAAGGCCTTCTGAGAAAATTTGCATAAGGTGAGGAAAATATTTGTATAAAATATGCCCACTAATGTGTGATCTCAGAGGAGTACATTCGATGGCTGAAATACATTATAATACCCATAAGTGGAGTAATGGAGACCCAACTGGATGAACTAGTTTCTCATGAGAATATTACAATCTGTATTGATTTTGCGCACATGGATACCAATTTGAATTACACTGCAGATCCGTGTAAAAATATACCAAATAGTTGTTCATGGCCATGAGTAGGAAATACAAAGGTGGCTACATGCCAAAGGTTGTCATAGTCATGAACAAGGCCCAGTAAAACTAGTCTCAAAATCAATCAGAAGATATTTGTATACAATGGAGTACAATATGATCTTCCATGATCACTGAAGTCACATAGGTACTTGTCCAATGAAATATAGCAACACCTCAGGAAAGCTACGACTATGAACTAATGTCTTCAAGTATTATACACGATTTTCCAAATGTGCAAGCCTACATCGTGTGAATAAAGGAGTTGAGGTCAAACACAATGAGACTTTGTTTGATTACCGATCATTAAGGTATACCATTAACAAACGTGAGACAAACGTACCAGTAATGAAAGTAGGTATCAAGGCACTGAGTACATTCTTACAAATGTGAATAGAGGTGTCAGGGTTGAACACTTGAAGAATCCATTGATCAGGGAACATTGATGTATTCCTAACTGTCGATGGTGGGAGAACCTGCCACTCTACAAGCCTCTAGGTAGTCATAGGACTCTAGGTCTTGTCTCCAGAATAGATGGGTTGAATTCGATGGAAGGAGAACTGTTGAAAGGAGACCATTGATGAATCTCTCATCATTCAACACGAGGTACAAAGCAGAAGCTTGATGATTTGGAGGAAATCAGATGAAGAACATATTCATGAACCAATGACCTTGTTCATCTTTCATGTGTGCCAGATGCAAGTGGTACATGAAAAAGACCCTCTGAATATCAGTCAATGAGGAAACTTGTTGACAAAGGCGAGGAAACCACCAATAAGGTAATGGAATCCAAGATAGTGCATGAATCCCAATGTGTGAGTAGATTTCTTGCCGTTGAACACAAGGGAAACCACCCAGTCAGTGACCAATGATGAAATGTCGACTGTTGGGTTCAAGGTTACCTACCAATGAGGAAAGTAGGACTAGGGTGCACAATATGACTACAAATTCATGTAATTCTGAGACGTACTGAGGGTATGGCCGACATGCAAAGTCAATAGTTATGAGGAATGGCCGACATAGGTTGATAGACATCCTTTCAACAAGAGAATGAGACATATGGAATACTCTGGTAGCATAGACTCAATAATGAAACTTTGAAATCCAGGAGGCATCAATCAAACTCTCCATAAAGATTGGAAGAGTAACCATTCGGGGGAGTAAACTCTATGTAACGAGCTCAGCTTCCTAAGGTCATACTAAACCCAAAATTTTGATGACAAGTGGACTAAAAAAAAAAATTCTTTGTTCAAAGGTGACATGAGTGCTGCAAATATAAGATAATATTATTTTCTTTCCCATCGTTTTTTGTTTTTTCATAGTCAAATGAATGCTATGATATAGAGGAGGAAATGAGTGTCGCAAGTAAGCAACTAGTTCCAGCAGTGGAACATACCTATACTCAATGCAAGGAGGTGCATGCGGGATATGGACACTCGGGGGAATGTTTCCTCTTGGGTATAGGGTGTCAAGATGCAAAGGATATAGACAAGTCTCTACTTGGCTAATAACACAAATTGTTGAGGTGAAAGGATTATAATGCAAAAACGAGAACCGATAATAGGCTCAAGACTGCAAGCAAGAGAATGAGATGAAATTACAACTTAACACCAAAAAATGTCCCTTTTTGTAATTTTAGTCTACATGGTTTGAAAAAGGTGTAAACTTGTACCAAATAGACATCCTTTCAAATCCAATTTATGAGTGTGAAATAGACAAGTTCACTCGACAATCTTTTCTCTTTTTGAGAGAGTTGGAAAAGAGCTTAAATCAGACTCATTGGGAGTCCTCTAAGTATAGGTTAGCATTTTTATGAGTAAGAAATGAGGTTAAAACATAAATTCATGTATTATCTATAAGGGACTCTCAATCCTATGGATAAAAATCTCTGCATGGGCACCGAATGAAGTAGGGGATCTAACTAGGGTACCCATGTTTGGTAAGTCTCTACCATTCGATAACGACACTTCTAGTTGCAGATAGAAGGTTTCGTGTCAGTATTAAATGGGTTTGTACCTAAGGCATATGAGCTGCAACCATAAGATTATGAAAGTGTGCATGATGGATTAGATACCTATCCTATATGTTGGGTGACGAAAATACATGTCTAAGGTTACAAACACGTGACATGGCGCTGATTAAATGCAAGAATCCCTGGATAAAACCACCAAAACCAACTCCATCCTCTGTTGTATTAGTTTATTAGGCCAAAATATTGTATGAAACTATGAAAAGTGGGTAAAAATTTGCTATAAATAGTAAAAATAACCAATTTTACTATACCATTTGTATGTTTTACCCAAATAGTGCATTTTGGACCAAATTGCCTCTGAATTTCAACTACTGATTGCGGGAGCTACGAGCGATAGAATCGATAACCGTCTAGACCAGGTAATTCATATTTCTACCCTCTTTCTTTTTTTTGGATTAAAATTTGTAATTAGGTCTCCTTTTTAAAGTTATTTAGGGCATAACTTAGAAACTAGGGTGTTTATCGGGTCACGTATACGCATACCTATAAACGATTGTTTGAAAAACATCCAATGTATAAGGAGCCCTATGCGCGACTGTGTACATTGCAGCTTGCGTCATGTTGGTGGATAATGTTTTTTAAATGTTTGTAACTCAAAAAATGGTTTGAATCTTGCAGGATGGTGCCAGAGTGGAGAGAAAGAGAGCATGAGGAGGTGGATGTTGCAGTGGAGAGAGATCCAGGGGCCCAAATGGCCTTAAAAAGATGTGGGCTATACAATTTTTGGGCTCTCAAAGGTATGAGGGATCAAGTGAGACTGCTTCAGCTGCTTGTGAACTACTGGGATCTGGATAGTGAGACCTTTAACCTTGACAGAAAACCATTAAGGATTGAAGTTGAGTACATCTACTTCTTTACGATATTGTCGCGTCGGGGTGAGGTGGTAAACCTCAAAGCCCAGGGAGATGGAAATGGCATGAACAAAAAAGATTACATAGCCACTCATTTCATTGCAGGGACTAAAAAGGTAGGGAGCCAACTCCCAATTAGAGCGATCAACAATTTGAGTCTCAAGATTATTGTCCTAGTGTTGACATGGATCACAGAGTCAACCTCTTTGCACCAGGCATCGAGGCCACTTATGTTCTATTCAGTGAAGTGCTTGTGACCCATGGTTTATGAATGATGCACCTCATTGCTGGTCAACATGAAGAGCAAACTGATAGACTATAAAATGGGTAGAAAGAGGAACTTCGGGTTCGCATCTATCCTTTATAGGTTTTTCTTCGAGTGGGTTCCAGTATTAGGCCCTAGAGTTGAGATTGTTCCTCATGGACCTTGTGATCCATCCATGGCATGGTGGACTAAGGTGATGAGGCGACAGAGGGGTGGTAGGGTGCCAACACCCTGCAACGATGAGTTTTTCTTCTGGTGGAGTCAGTAGGTGATGGATCTGGAGGACTACCCTTATGCAGGGATTGACTTCAGAGGAGATCCAAACATGCTCATACCACCAGGTTCCGCCTACGGAGACATAGGTATGTCAATTTTTTTTGCATATTTCATTTTTTTTCATTTTTGTATAAGAAAAAAAAAAAATGGATGATGACAAGTACTAAATAAACATGTGTGTTACACAGACGTAGGCCCACAACAGTCGGACAGACTTCCACGACATTGTCAGAGGCACCAGGGGGATGAGGCGGCGGGAGGGGATGCCGATAGAGTGCTTCAAAATGTTCTGTGAAACCTGTCTCGTTTGACACAGAGGATTCTTGTTGGAAGCAGACCCATTCAAGGGAAAAGGCTATTTTTGGGAAGAGAAGCATGAAGGGAAGTATTGGAGCCGACTTTGTTTTTTTTAGCCCGTCACAAATTTCATTTTTTATGCCAGAAATCGAAAGATGGTTTTCGTATGTTCCGTTTGTGGTTTCAAAATCTCTGAAGCTTTATCACGTGAGCAACGATGATTATTGTACTCTCTAGACAAGTCCTACCTTTTGTAAAATGTTTCCTCTTTGTTCTACCTCGGGATCTCGTAGGTCAGATACTATAAGTCATGTAGTTCACATGTCCCGAGCTACGAAACGGTGAAATCGTTTTATTTTTTCACCCAAGGTAGTAATGGGAGTAGACTTTTCCTAAACCATGAGTTAAACGTCATCGGGTTTTCGCACCTCGGTGCTCACCAAATCCAAAAGTTTATTGTCGTAGCCCCGATAGCCGAGAACACGAGGTCCTTATTTTAGTAACCTGGGATCAAGGTTAAAAGTAAAAGCTAAACCATGGTAAAAGTTTTGTCGGCAATTCGCCACTCGGCGTTTTCTTTTTTAAAAGTTACATCGTCTCATCCCCGACTCACAAAGTCACGATAAGGATATAAACCTAATTAATTAGTCAATAAATCTGAGTTTATATTTCCTTTTTATTAAGTCGTATTATCGCGATCTCACGGTTTCGCAGCTCGACATGCAAACCTCCCGGAAACTTATTTTCGAAGCTCCTAGTCGCGATATGGAGAATATAATAATTATGAAATTAATTGAGCCCCTAATCACAATTAAGTTTTTTACTAACCAAAATCGATCATCGCAGTCTCGGGTGTTAGAGGTTCAAAGTGTTAAAGTAAAATCCCCGATATAACGAGTACCGAAATATTGATTAACGTTGGTAAAACCGGATTAATTAAGCTAAATCAATACATATCCCGTCTTTCGATGCTTGCATGATTTACGAGGTAGCCTTATTCTTTCCATATGCCAACTGACATTTTAAACCGCCAAAATTTATGACATTAATGAGGAAATAGGGTAAATCGATGAATATAAGATTGGATTTTTATAGAAAAATTTATTTCTAAACATGATTTGACAGACTTGTTCTAAAAGGTACCAAGTTTTCAAATATATATAATATCTGTGGTTCATTATAAAAAATGCATTTTCATATTACGCAGAGCACATTATCTATGAGCAAGCTGACTTCTGTATGTATATGTATTTCTATCGCAGAAGAGCTAAAACACAATCCCCAGCCATGGCTTCGCGAAAAGCATCCAAAAACAATGTTGAGGTTTCGGGACAAGGCTCAGACAACATTGTTGATACTTCACCCCGAAGTATCGACTCGATCCCGAATTGGTCGTTCGTTTCCGATGTTTTGCAGGCTGAATTGGTGGATTATTCCGATGACTCCAGCGATAATGAAAAAGATGATATCACCACCAAGTATAAGATCGTCATCCAATCCGGAATGCACAAAGTAGCAGCCAAGCCATGATTGCTTCCATACTATGACATGGTCCGATGGACATTAGACCATATGGACATACCAACCAGAACCATCATGAATGAGCAGAAAGTCACCATCAGGACTTTCAGGCCCGAACACCTGCAAGCCATGTATAAGTTGCCCGCAACGTCCGACTATACATATGGCACCGAATTCTTGGACGAGTTCAAAGAGAAGGAATGTATACAGTATGATAAAACCATGTACATCTTAATAAGAGATTGGGATTCGCACGCCGCGAAGTTCAGGGCTGTAGCCACGGCATATATTCAATAGCCTCCTTAGAACCACAGTACAAGTATGTAGCTATGATGACATGCAGGCTATACGGGAAAGAGGACACCTCACATTTTTATCTTCCATGGGTGCCTCTAATTTTTCGGGTAGCCAAAGGCAGTTCCTTCAACTGGGCAAAAATGTTGTTCGATAGCTTGACCAGTCGAATCACAGAGTATCGAGCGCAGAAAGAGGGTGGAAAGGCGTCTTCATTTTTCATGTCTACATACATTATGGACGCCGTGTGTTTTTTGACACCATTTCCCTTAATGATATGGAGTTGGACTCCAACAGAAGACGAGCCCATACACGTCTATCATTCAAAATTATGGGAAAAAAAAGCGACAAATTTTGTGTATGAAATATTCAACTAGGTGATGGTGCCCCTACATGTCACTATTTTCAGCCGCCTGCCACCTAGAATATCAGACAGTATAGTAACAAATCTGAGTAGCATATCATACTGGTATGTAGTAGCCGAATTTTCATACCTCAGGGTTTTTAGGGCTTCTGTTCCTCTGCATGCATTGCCATTGTTCATTCCCGACAAGCTGGCTTGTCGTGAGGTTGCCAGACAAACAGTAATCGGTGGTATAAGCAAGGAGCTTAAAGGATATTCAAAGAAGGTATGGCCACATTTTCCTGTTCATTTAAATTCTTATTCTTTATTAGATTTTGGGCATGCCAAAGCTGAGGTAGCAGCCCTGGAAGACCTAAATTTGGTCCTCATTGAATACAAGAAGCACGATCCGCAAAGGGTCGTGAGCAATCATTTGGCCAGTTGTGGGCTCAAGAGATTTGAGCACGAGAATTCACTCTCTGATGACATTTTTCGAGGCGCAAGGTCCTATGCCGAGATCCTAGCTCGGATACAAACCTTGGCACCCGAGGAAAGAGCCGATGTTCTGAAGTTCCAAGAACATCAACGCAGTTGTCGTCCCACAGTGTTGCGGGGCGAGAGTCCATATACGACGGAGGTCAAACAAAAGGATGCCAAAGGGTCTAAGGATGCGAACCCTGATCAATAAAAACACCAAGACGAGGGAGAGAAAACCAAGAGTCCAAAAGCAGAAATAAAGACTCCCGACCCTCCGAAGAAGCAGAGTCTGGTTACTACTCCGGGAAAATCAGCAAAGCAGGTCGGAGAACCTATCACATCAGTTACTCCCTTGCAGTCGACTCAAGGAAATATTGATGCAGGGTTGATATTCAATGAAGAGTTGAGACCTATAAGGGTAGAAGAGCTCCCTCCGAATGAGTTCTTCTTTGATAGGAAGAGAAAAGCAGTGGTAAAGAGAGAATTTTACCAGGAAGGGGAGTCGACAGCCAAGAAATACAAAGTCATAACTGATGGGAAGGACAATAAAAATGAACAATTCGTGACTAAGATAGCAGGGACATTAGGAGCATATGCCTTGGCGAATCAATTTTTAGTCGGGCTTCTAAAAAACTAGCTGAAGAGAAAGAATCGCCTCATAAAGACCTTGGAAGCTAGACTAGCCACAACAACGGAGACTGCCAGAGACTAGATGAGTGTGGGTATAGAGCAAGCAAGGTTGGCCGATAAAAATGAGATAGAGCTTCTCAAGTCTAAGCTCAAACAAGCACAGCTGGTGGTTCGGGATGGTCAGATGCAAGCGAGTCAGTGAAAAGATTTGATCCAACAGCTACAGGCTAGGGTGGAAATCGCCGAAAGAAAGGTGATAGATATCAGGATGTTTCAGTTCCAAGCGATGGAGATTCGGGGCAGAGTCTCTATGGCCCAACGAAAGTTACTCGGCAAGGTAGAAGCGATCCAAGACAACTGTTTGTTAGTCAACCAGGTTTTGGAGAACTTATCTGCTAGAGAAAGGGAATCTGGAGCAGCACGGGTCGCCTTCCAAGAGGCTGTGATAGCCACAAACAATAGGGATTCAGGAAGTACTCCCAGGTTCACCATTTCAGAGCAGACCAGAGGAAACATTCTATTGAAAGAATGGGAGCACAACATCTTGGAAGGAAAGTTGCAAGCCAAAAAGGTAACAAATGCCTTGGAAGAGGCTTTCAGTTCTATAGATGGGGATCTGCTAAGCATTGATAACGGAGGTAGTGCCGAGGCTTTGATTCAGATGAATATGGAAAAAATCTCGCTTGATTTAAATGTAAAAGAAGAAAGGGATTTGGCCGAGATCTCCCAAGTGACTATGGCAGACATAGTCCAAATAGACAAATGTATGATCAAACCAAGTGTGCAATTATGCACTATCGACATCATAGACAGAGAGATGGAAGACATGCTACCACAGTTATCCCAAGAATGTAACTTTTTTGAAGCCAACTGTCAAGAAGAACTGTCAAGGCTGATATCTCAGCTGGTTGAAAGATGTGTCACCTGTATCGAGCACGCACGAGGAAAAACTTCTAACACCAAGTGAAGACAGAGAAGAAGAAATGGAGCGATTTCTCTCCTCCCTATCATGACTGAAATTTTGTAACGATTGAGATTCTATCTTATTGTAAAACTGTATAAATATACCATAGAAAGAAGGAAAAGGGGATGGACCTTTTTGTGTCGATTGTAACAGAGTTTTTACACTTTGAGAGTTAATTACAAAGAAAATATGAAGATTCTCAATTCCGTCACGACTGTGTTATGAGTTTGTTTTCTTGTATCTCATATTTCATTTCATTTCATGTTCATAACTGATGAATGCTTTGTTATAATTTAGTACGACCACTACTATAGCGAATGAATTTTGTTTTTCTGTAATTGTTTACTATTTTTCCTCTGTACCAGCTATCAGCGGGTGTAAGACCAGTCAACACTTTCATAATCCTACATATATTTTATGCTACATCGGGTTATTTCCTTACAATTTTCCTCTTCTGTTTATACATGAGATTCTCCCTTGATAGGAGCCTTACACCATAGACAGCTAAATGTTTTTCTACCACCTCATACTTTTTATTAAGATATAGCTCAGTTATGGGGAAGAGCATTTGATTTGCACCTCGTTGTATTTTCGAAACCGTAAACTCTCTTTTATTACGACCAAATTGAGACAACACTTAATTTCCCTCTGAAGTTTTCCTATTTTTACTGTTCCTCCATGACTGTCCCTATACCAACACAGCCCAATATCGAACCCGGATTATCAAATCAAACGCACATTGCTTTAAACCTTTTCGACACTATTCTTAAAACAACTACTACCTGGGTCAAACTCGAACATTCATGGGCAACGATTGAACAGGATATAACCATCCAGGAACAGTTGGAAGCTAGACAATGCCAATGTAGAAATATTCCTTAGTTTCCTTTGCCGAAGTTTGACGTTTCTCTATTTTCCATCCTTTACCCACTTTCGGATGCCTAAACACTATACTTCTAAGCCTTAAGTACAAACTCTGGAACAACATATTTTTGGCGCCGTTGTCGGGGACTGAAGTTACGAAACCTTTTTCCCTGGGAAAACGATATTTGTGTTTCGTTGAAAGTGTTACCCTTTGATAGTGAACAAAGAGTACACACCTTTTTAAGGCTTTTCAATCTTTCACTTGGTTACTTCACAAATAATGAACTGGCATCCGGTCGAAGGAATACCAGACAAAACCCAGATGGTAAGCAGATTATGCCCGTTACCGATCCCGAGAAGATTCTAAAGGCGAGAGGCTCTCTTAAGCCAACCGCTGCAGTTTACAAACTTAAAACCCCACAACTGAAGACTAAGAGTTCTTCTGAACCCTCAACTTCACGCAGTCCTCTCTTTGATACTAAAGTTTTAACACCAAAATGCTCTGAAGTTAGGAGTGAGATTCATCTGACAATCCCCTTATTACACAAAGGAAAGGGCCCTCTTGAAAGTTCCTCGGCAGTTGACATACCATCTTTCCTTCAGTTAAATTTCCCAACCTCACCAAATTCTGAAGAGTGTGTTACACATTCGGTTTCCACACCTATCGATTCTCCTGATTTCGTCTCTTGCAAACCCGAGGAACCGAGTCCTCGCATTCCTTATCTTTCCTCGTCGGATTTTCCTCTTCACGAAGAAAATAAAGATTCACTTTTAATTTTCTGAAATCCCCTTTACAACTTCCCACAAATAACGATGGCAGCCGCCAGAGGAGGAGGTGGAGGGTTTATCGGAGGGGGAGGGGGAGGAGCCCCTATAGGAGGATATGGAGGCCAAGGGTCTGCTCCCCCTCCCAGAGTGTTTGCGAAAGTTGCAGCCAGATATGCCCCCTTAGTATTTCCCGTCCCTCTACATGACCTCCCTAAAAATTACATAAAAAATTTACCAAAATTCACCGAGGAAGAGCATCTGATAGCGGCCGAACATATTAATTTCTTTGACCAATTCGCAGATATCCTAGGTATCGAGCATGAGGATGTATATTCGAGACTTCTTGTCCAAAATTTCAAAGGCCAGGTCCGAACTTGGTTTCAGAGCCTACCTGCAGCATCTATCTTGTCTTATGACGCTTTGGAAGATGCTTTCCTCAGATAATGGGGCGAGAGAAAAGACCATCTATATTATTTAACCAAATTTGGGTTTCTAAGAAAAAAGAATTCTGAAACAGTCATGGAATTTATTCAAATATTTAACAAACTGTATAACAAAATCCCAGCTGAGGTTAAACCATCCCAACCCACGGCCAAGGTAACCTTCGCGGGGGCTTTCGAGCCATATTTCTCACTCCTTTTGGGAAAAAGAAGGGGAGCCACCCTAAACCGGATGCAGGATGATGCAGTAGAAATCAAGTCTAATATGATGGCTTTGGGTAAACTTAAAGCTAAAGTAGAAATGGGAAACCGAGAAGCTAAATGATTTAGAGAACAAGATGGTCCGTTAGGGTCTAATAGATCCACAGATGACAGGGTAGAAGATATGGCCAGAGTAATTAAAGAACTGTCTAATAAAATATCTAGAATGGAGCTCGAACAGGCCAAAGATGATTCTTTCCCCAAAAGGGATTTCAAGAGGAACCCCAACCCCCCGAACCAGCAAAGACAAATAAAAAACGAAGATCAAAAAATACAAGCTCCCTTAAAGAATGAAAATTTTATAGGAGCGAACGATTTTCAAGACTTCAGAGATTCGGATAATGATGTCACGAACTTTGGTGATGACTGCACACAACCATATCTGACTCGAGAAGATTATGAAAAATCTCTAAACATGCAACAACTGTCAAATAAGGGTGAAGAAAGTGATCATACCGACATTTGTGAATCTCAACAAGAAACTGAGATGATAATGGCTGAGATCCAACCCAAGTATAATTTAAGATCTAAGAGTAAGCCCACCTCAACTACTCAACCCAAGAAAATCCTCCAAAGAGGTCGAGCTTATGAGCCTACTCTGGAAGATACCTTATTACCCAATAGCAAAGTGAAAGTGTTGAGCACACAAGAGTCCGAAGTGGAAAAAGTTGAAACCCAAGCACAAGGAACCGAAACAGTAAATAAAATTATGCCTTCAACCAAGACCATGAGTAATAAAGTGGTCCAGACGAATAAGTCAGAAAGGAAGGATTCATAAGTATCAACCAAAGAAACATACAAGGTGAGCGGAGCTTTCGGTTTTGAAAACGAGATAAATAAAATTAAGATACCAATCCCTTTGGTAGAATTAGCAAAAAACCCCGTTTATCGGAAGCAAATTACCAAAGCGATGGGTGTCTCTGAGCTAGAAAGCCAGTCTAATGTTTTAAACCTGGAAGATGACAAACCTAACATCACTTTTGGTCCCCATTTTGAAGGAGCCAAAGACACCATTGCTCCCTTTTATATCACTTTAAATGTGTATGATCAATTTCTACATAATTGCATGTTAGACTCCGGGGCCTCCCATAACATTATGCCTAAGATTATTATGGACAAATTGGGTCTCCAAATCACCAGACCTTATGGATATCTTTACTCTTTTGACTCAAGAAGGGTTAAGTGCATGGGGATGATAAAAGACTTGGTAGTTACCCTGGCGCAGGTCCCGGTTAAAAGTATCTTGATGGATGTGGTTATTGCAGATATTCCCCCTAAGTATGGCTT
Source organism: Picea glauca (assembly GCA_000966675.3). NCBI lineage: Eukaryota > Viridiplantae > Streptophyta > Pinopsida > Pinales > Pinaceae > Picea > Picea glauca. The sequence continues at coordinate 210,213 of JZKD02S1771515.1, forward strand.
ACTGTTGTCTAGGTCATGGGGAGCCAAGATGGGGGGTTCCCTTCAATTGGATATGAATTTCGCCACAATTCCTATGTTTGGCGGTCAATTTACTTGGTTGTACAGAGAAACGAGATTATCATATATAGTGAGCGACCCTCAAAACCCAAACAATTTCCCTATTTACATTGCGGACCAAGATCTGGGAAATTGTATCTTGTCTTTTGATGATGGTTTAGATGGTTGTCCGGAGGAAAACGATATAGAGCCAGAAGATTCAAGTTATATGACGGAGGATCTATGTAGCACTGGTGTCTAGAAAATGTATTTTGATGGTGCCTCATCTTGTGAAGGGGCGGGTGCAGGAGTGATTTTAGTGGCTCTCGAAGGAAAGTTCGTGGTTCCTTTTTCCTACAGACTGCAGTAGGATATAGATTACACTAATAACGTATGTGAATATGAAGCGTTGGTCTTAGGATTAGAGGCTGCCAAGAAGCTAAAGATAAATAACTTAGAGGTATACAAAGATGCAGAGTTAATAGTCAAGCAAATAAACCGACAGTACCAAGCCAAGCATCCCAGACTAAGATCATATAGAAATTGTGCCTGGGATCTCATGGAAAAAATTTTATCCTCCGTAAATGTTCAGTTTATCCCTCGCATAGAGAATTTACATGCTGATGCATTGGCTAAAGCAACTTCAACCTTCTCTCCTCCCATGACCTTCAAATTAAAGTATCACATTGAAATCAGACACAGACCATCTATACCAAACAATATCCAACATTGTTAGGCCTTTGAGGATGACGAACAAATTAAGAAATTTCTTGAAGCAGTGGGTGAATTCTCCGAAACTCATGCAGACCAAGAAAATCAAAATGACCCGATATGGATCATGTAAAAAGGGGAAGATCCTAAAGCTTCCCAAGAAAAAATTGTTGATCATCGTATGCTGGTCCTTAAAAACAACTAGATTCTGAAAGGATTGATTCCTTTAGAAATAATTTTTGATCAGAACGACATACTTGTAAAATCCACTTTACAACCCCAACCAGAAGAAGTGGAAGACTGTGATATAGGAATTGAAGAAGAATCCAGGATAGTAAAAATATCCAAGTTCCTTCCTCCCGAAATAAAAAGTAAGTATAAAGACCTACTTAGACAGTATAAGGATGTTTTCGCCTGGTCTTATGATGAGTTAAGAACATATGACACTTCTGTAATTGATCACAAGATACCTTTAAAGCCTGGGGTCAAACCATTCAGGAAAAAGCTTAGACAGATCAACCCCATTTTGTTACCTGTGATAAAAAAAGAAGTCAAGAAACTTTTAGACACGAAAATAATAGTACCTCTGAGATATTCAGACTGGGTAGCAAACCTGGTCCTGGTCAGGAAAAAGAGCGGGGAAACCAGACTGTGTGTGGATTTCCGAAATTTAAACAAGTTGTCTCTCAAGGACAACTATCCGCTGCCCAAAATGGACCACATGTTAGAAAATGTAGTTGGAGCCAACCGAATGTCTATGATCGACAGGTTCTCTGGTTATAATCAAATTGCCATGAATGAGCAAGACAGAGAAAAAAATGCTTTCACCACACCATGGGGTACTTTCATGTATGACAAAATGCCTTTTGGTTTGATGAATGCAGGGGCCACTTTCCAGCGCACTATGGACATCGCTTTCATAGGAGAAAGGGATAAGTTCGTAGTCATTTACCTCGACGATTTGATGGTTTTCTCTAAAACCAACGATGAACACTTGACACATCTTAAACAGACTTTCGAAAAATGTCGCAGGTTTGGTCTATCTTTAAACCCAAAGAAGTCACATTTCGCCATGCGGGAAGGTAAGCTGTTGGGTCATATCGTATCTAGGGATGGAATCAGGATTGATCCTAAGAGGATTGAAGCAATAGATACTATAAATATTCCCATAAATGTAAATGAAATTCAATCTTTCTTAGGTAAAATATTTTTTTTACGAAGATTTATCCCGAATTTCGCTGAAATTGTAAAACTGATCATAGGTATGTTGAAAGAGGACAACGAAGTAAAATGGAAAACTGAGGCCAAAGCATCATTTGCACATATTAAGAAATTCATAAGCGAGGCACCTGTGTTAGCGAGCCCTTACTATCTAAAATATTTTCTTATCTTCTCATTCTCCTCCGAACACACTATCGTCGCGGTGCTCCTACAAAAGAATGAAGAAGGATTCAAACAACCGATTGCCTTTTTCAGCAAGAGCCTTAGAGATGCAGAACTGAAGTATGATATAATATAAAAATAGGCGTACGCCATGGTAAAAGCATTAAAGGCATTCAAAACGTATGTACTACACTCAAAGATAATTGCATACATGCCTACTAGTTCTGTGAAAGATATATTGGTACAACCAGACAGCGATGGAAAAAGAGGGTGATGGCTTGCCAAAATCCAAGAATTTGAACTGGAAGTCAAACCGACCAAATTAATAAAAGGGCAAGGCCTAGCCAAACTCTTAGCTGAGTCGAATTTCAGAGCCCTAGATATCAATTGCCTGCAGGAAGGTGACGAAGACATGAACCTAAACGAGCTGAATGAGGAAACAGGTCCAAACAAGATCGAAGAGAAGTTCATATCGTTAGACTGTTACAGAGACATAGTGTCATACCTGCTAACTCTAAAATTCCCAAATGATCTATCACCATCTAAATCCAGAACTTTAAAACTCCATGCAGTTAAATATTGGATTGCCAAAAGTCAGCTATATTGGAAAGATCCACTCGGTTTCCTATTAGTTTGTTTAGTCGAATCGGAAACTCAGTGGGTTATAGACGAATTTCATGAGGGAATCTGTGGGGGGCATCATGCTTGGAGAGATACAGCTTATAAAATTCTGAGGGATGGGTACTACTGGACAAAACTTTTCTCGGATGTCAATGCCAAAGTCCGAGCCTGCAACCCTTGTCAACTATTTGTAGGTAAACAGAAGCTCCTGACACTGCCTTTAGTTCCAGTCAAAGCAGAAGCCCCATTTCAGCAATGGGGTCTAGACTTCATAGGTAAGATTAAACCCCATTCTAGTGCTCAACACAGGTGTATCTTAACCACAACAGATTATTTTACTAAATGGGTGGAAGCCATTCCAACCAAAAGGGCCACAGACTCGGTGGTAATCGATTTTTTAGAAGACAATATTCTATCTAGATTTGGGTGCCCCTGAAAGATAGTTACTGACAATGCCCAAGCCTTTAAATCTATGGCTATGATCAGCTTTTGTCAGAAGTATAACATCATTCTCGACCATTCCACAACATATTACCCCCAGGGAAACGGATTGGTCGAATCATCTAACAAGAGCCTGGTAAATATAATCAAGAAAGTATTGGATGAAAATAAAAGGTCTTGGCATGTGCACTTAAAATACACATTGTGGGCGAATCCATAAGCACAAAAAGGTCAATCAACATTTCTCCTTTTCAGATGGTATATGGGACCGATGTTGTGCTACCTATAAATCTAGCGCTCCCAGTGATGAAGTTATGGCAAGATCAAAATGAAGAACCCAATCATGTCACCAGAAGGATAAATTAACTGATCCAGGTTCAACAGCATAGAGTTGAAGTAGATGAAAAGATGAAGCAGTACCAAGATAACATGAAGGAATTATTCGACCGCAAAGAAAAGGACAGAAACTTCCTCCCAGGTGACTTAGTGTTAAGGTGGGATGCAAGAAAGGAGGAAGCAACAAAACATGGTAAATTTGACCACCTATGGTATGGGCCATTCAGGGTCTCGGCTTTGGAAGGAAAAAATTCTTTCCTACTGGAAAATATAGACGGTGAATTCCTCAACG
>JZKD02S1771515.1:283925-301838 GCA_000966675.3 Picea glauca
GTTTGTTCATTATGTATCCATATACATTGATGATTCTTGTAATTGTTTTGAAATTTATAGAGACATGAAATCAAATAACTGGTTGATTATTTCAATAGTCTCCTAAAGTTAGAATATTTTGGTTTACAAGGTCTTGATTTAGTGGAGATATTAATAAATATCCCTAATTTTACCAAAAAAAAAATTCAACCCTCCTCCCACTACATCTTTCCAATAAAAAACTCCCTAGTTTTACTAGATATCCCTAATTTTTATTAGATACCCATTTTTACAACCCCCAATACCTATAAATCCCCCTGGTACTATGCATTACCCCATACCTATAATATATTGACTTTATTTTCTCAATTTAAAAACCCCCTTTATCCCTTTATGATGAACGTGATCATGTATTGGTCAATAAGGTGAATCCCTAGTGCTTTCGCCTAGCTCAAAACCTTAAATTATTTACTAAAATAACAATTTTCTAAATCCTTTCTAATGATTTAGGAGAGATTAGTTCATACTCTATTAAACACTATGATTTTTCATTTCATATAGCATACATAGGTGATACTAGCTAGAAAAGTGTGAAATTGACGAAAACATTTCATAATTAATAGTATGCATGATCCAGATTTATGTAGGAACACAATGAAATACAAAAGTACACATAAACGCAGAGATGCAACGAAAATAAGACTTCATTTCATTAATAACAAATGACTGAAAAATGCTTATAGATAGAATGGAAATAAACTAGCTAGGGCATTGGTAGCTTATCTATGAGAAGAGATGTGGCGGCTACTGGCCTCTGAACTCTATGTTAGAATGAGCCATGAAGGCCTATATATTATTGAGAAACAATAGAAAACCCTAAACATCCAAAAACCTAACCCTAGGAGATGAAATGCCAGAATATGGGCCCCGTTGGGGTAAATTGGTACATCAATTTCCTATGGTCGTAACTTTGGCACACTATCTTCGTTTAACGCACATGATACATCATTAGAAAGATATATCCAAGGACTACACTGCTGATAGAAAATATCACGTTCGGAATGGACTCATATTTGCTGCAACATTCATGCCCAAAAAACGTCGTTTAGGGCCTCAAAACAACTCCGAAAGTTCAGGACTTGAAGAACTGCTAAAAATAGTAAATTGTGCTACAATTAAGGAAACTGAAAAACTGAAAGAAGTTCAATGGTGTGGGTCCAAGTGGAATAGGCGGGTGGCCACCAATATCCACCTGGATCAGCCCTACCCCCTTAGGAAGCAGTGGTCCCCATTGCGTTGAGTTCCTCCATGAGATGAGGAAACTTCTGCTAAACTTGGTCCCTGGTGAACCACTTGCTCTGGTGAAGGAGTTGGCCTTCTTTGACAACTCGATATAGCTGGATCCTCTGTTGGCAGGTGTTCTTGATCTGTGTGTCCATAATTCGATTAGTTGTGGCTTGTTCCATGCAATCCGGGTTTAACTCTATTGGTGTGAGTTGTTCTGCCATGTCGGATGTGTCTAGTAGAGGTGGAAAGTAGGGCCGAAGGTGGTCCACATTGAACACTGGGTGCAGACCAAGGAATGGTGGAATACTGAGCTCAAAGGCATTGTCCCCTACAGCCACACTTTGTCGCCCACCTGGAAGTTGTGTGGCACCCGATGTTGATCATGTCGTTGCTTGTACTTAGCATTGGTTCTGTTCAAGATGTCATGAACCTGTTGGCGGATGTGCTGAATGTGCTCAATGAAGCTGTTTGCCTTGTCAGCCTCAGACTAGACATGGGTTGAATCTGCCCGAGTAGTCGCAAATGGCATGGCTATGTCAATGGGACATAGTGGCTGGAAACCCAAGCCCACTTTATAGGGGCTATGGCTAGTTGAGCTATGGAGTGCCCGATTATAGCTGTGTTGTACATAGGGGAGGCTCTCATCCCATGTGCGTGGATGATTTGAGTTGTACATGCATAGAATGTGTACAATCATTCGGTTGATGACCTTTGTCTGGCCATCAATTTGAAAATGGAAAGTTGTGGACTTGGTGAGCTTGGTGTCCAACATCGACCAGAGGCTAGACCAAAATGTACTGAGGAACCTGTTATCCTGATCTGAGATGATAGACTGTGGGATCCCAAAGTGTACCCACACTTGTTCAAAGAAGAGTTTAGCAGTGGCTTCTGTTATGATATTCTTCTTACAAACCATCATAATGGACATCTATGAGAATCGGTCGATGACCACAAAAACACAGTCATTGCCATGCTTAGTAGAAGGAAGGCCCAACATGCAATCCATAGAGATGGATTCCCAAGGTTGACTAGGGGTAGGAAGTGGAGTATAGAGGCCTTGCTTCTTGATGGTCGGTTTGGCAATGGAGCAAGCAGTGTAGGACTTGATGTACTTCCCGACATCCTGTCGAAGGTTCAGCCAATAGAAATACTTTTTCAGTACTGCCATGGTTTTCTTGACCCTGAAATGCCCAACGACCCGATTGTAGTGCTTCTCCCAAATCATCTTGACACGCTCACTTGAAGGAAAACAAAGGTGTCCCAGGTGACAAAGTAGGGCATCCTGGAGGTGAAAATTGGGAACTTGCTTACCCTCCAAGAGTGTATTGTATGTGTGGCCAAATTCTGGATCACTTGTGTAGAGAAGTGACCAGTCGGAAGTCTTGTGCCCACAAGAGTTGAGCACAATGGTTAGCGCCACGATGGGTGGTCGACTGAGGAATTCTGCAACATTATTGGTGCTGCCTTTCTTGTACTTTATGTTCAAATGAAACTGTTGCAGGTATGTGGACAACTTTTGATGGCGATCGTTCTGCAACTTCCCTTGTGTCTGTATGAACTGCAGGGGTTGGTGGTCTGTGTGGATGACCATTTCCCTTCCCAAAATGTAATGCTTCCATTGCCGACAAGCCTGCACAATAGAATACATTTCTTTGTCATAAGTGGGATACTTCTGGACTATGTTGGAAACTGTCTCACTATGATATGCCACTGGATGCCCGTGTTGAGTAAGGACTGCCCCAATGGCATCGTCAAAGGCATCTAAATCGATCTCAAATGGTTGTGGCAAGTCTGGTAATTTGAGCACTAGTGTAGAGAAAAGGCGATGCTTCAACTCCCCGAATGCCTTCTGTTGAGATTCAGACCAAAATAATTTTTCTTTAGCTCCTCCCTTGGTGACTTGACTCAAGGTCCAAGTGATATGAGAGAATCCCAACACAAACCTACGGTAGAAATTGGCAAGACCTAAAAATTTGCGGAGCTCTATTAGGGTGGTTGGGGCTGGCCAATCCCGAATGACTTGGATCTTTGCTGGATCTACATGCACCCCCTGCTCATCAATAATGTATCCCAGATACTGAACCTGGGTCATGCCAAAAGTGTATTTATCCAAATTGGCAAACAACTTGTGTTGTCGCAGTGTTTGGAAGACCTGTCGGATGTGGTGTAGGTGCTCTTCCCAAGTCTGGCTGAATATTAGAATGTCATCCAAGTACACCACTATAAATGAGTTGGTGAATGGCCATAGGATGTCATCCATTAGCCTCATGAAGGTTGCAGGGGCATTTGTCAACCTGAATGGCATGAAAAACCATTCGAAAAGGCCCTCCTTGGATTTGAAGGTAGTCTTCCACACATCAGAGGGTTTGATTGGTACCTGGTGATACCCCAACTTCAAGTAGATCTTGTAGAAATATTTAACCCCCTTGAGCTAGTCTAGAAGGTCATCAATCCGTGGGATCGGGTACCTATTCCGAACAGTGCTCTTGTTCAGTGCCCAATAGTAAATGCAAAGTCTCCAAGTCCCATCCTTCTTCTGCACCAACATGATCGGGCTCCCACAGGGTGATGAACTCGGTCGGATGTGACTTTTCTGCAATAGCTCCTGAATCTGCCTCTTGATTTTGTCATTCTCTAGAACAGAGCACCGATAGATGGGTCCATTGGGCAGTGACACACCTGGGGTCAGATCGATGGGGTGCTTGACCTGGCAGTGTAGAGGCACCCTTGCGGGGGAGGTGAAGATGTCCTTGTACTCATCCATGGCCTTATCCATCTATTGTTTTCATGTAGTGGGGCCCTGTCTGGAGGTCATGGCCATAGTCTTCCTCTTTCCCTAAGGGCGGATCATCAGGAAAAATAATTTCTTGGTTTTGGAAATGAACTTACTGCATTGTTTTGCAGTAACCATAGAGATGGTGGTAGGCGGTGCTATCTCCAGTATCCTGTACAACTTATTTCCCAAGGTGATAATAATAGCACGAGGCCTGGGCTCATACACAGCATGTCACTTCCACAGGTACAGTTGGCCTAATAATACATCATAAACATCAAGAGGAGCAATGTCACATAATACCTCATCTGTGAAGGTCTTGATGTTGTAGGGAAGGCGACATTGTTGGCTGACACAGAGGTCTCGTCCTTGGTGCAACCACCCGATGGTGTATGGTTGTGGGTGTGTTGTGGTCGGCAAGCCCAACCACTTCACGACCTCTACCGAGATGAGGTTCTTCTAGCTGCCGCTGTCGATAATGATCTGCAACAGGGCACCCTTTACCCACATATTGGAATGGAAGAGACACTCCGCCTCCTCTGGATCTTCTGGTTCCTCCTTCTGGATCTTCGTGGTGGAAATGGTGGCGTTGGGCTCCGCATCGATAATCTGCTTCCCCCTATCATTCTCCTTATTGGGTTCTGATTCAGAGTCAAAGCATGCATCTGATTTAGAAGCCTTCAAATCGGCTACCAATGACTGCTTGGCCCGACACTCACTTGTGTTGTGAGTGGAGCTCTTATGGAACTCACGCCACTTCCCCATGTCCTTTTTTGGCTTCATGGTGCTGTTATTTACTTGTGGCTTTGGAGGGTTGTCCTGGGCCACCTCGCCTTGGATTGGTCCTTTGTTATGCGGTTTGGGGGTACCTTTCCCTTGCTTCTGATTCACAGACCCAAAGTCTCGCTTTTTCTGTTTGAACTTATACTCAATCTTGGCAGCATATCGGTATGCCACACCAAGAGAGGAGATGTCGCGGAACTCCACTTCTCTTGAATGTATATGTGCAGACAAATATGGTACTTTAACACCAAATGTTTCTCTGAATCTTTGATACCTAACTTTGTGCGTAGGGTATGAAACAGATTCATCATCTCATGCACATCTTGGTCCCTTTGCTGCCGCAGTGTAGTCCATTGTATGTATTTGTCCTCATAGCTCCCCAGGGGATAATATTGTTCCTTGATGGGGTCTCGAAAAGAATTCAAAGTGGGTGTGGCCGAGAACAAAGAGGGTTCCCCCTCGCCCTATTGCTCCAAGTAGGTTTCCCACCAGTCCTTGACATGGGGGGCGGATTTGAGGAGTGCGAAAATAATCCTTTCTCAGTTGGAAAATTCATGTACCAAGAAATATCCTTCTAACAGATTCAACCATCTATCTATGACATCTGCATATATTTGGCCCTCAAATATGGGAATGTCAAATTTTGCTTGTACCTTAAAAGGAGTGGCGCCTCCAGAGTGGTTGTTGGATGTCGATGCGTCGCTAGTGGGAATCCGTTGAAGAATCCGGGCAAAGTTGTCCATCATTGCGTTCCTTTGTTTCTCGAGGGCCTCCTCGAGCAACATTTTGATAGGATCTCTTGCTCACTCATATTTATTTTCTTCCCCCATGGATGGTCGTCGAGGTTTGCGAGGCTGATCTTGCAAAGGTTCAACCAGATCGATCCCCAACTCCTTATACCTCGACCTTGTGGGGGACATGCAAAGAAAGATCGAGAATGAGCAGACCGCTCTGATACCACTGATCCAGATTTATGTAGGAACACAATGAAATACATAAATACACATAAACGCAGAGATGCACTGGAAATAAGACTTCATTTCATTAATAACAAACGACTGAAAAATGCTTACAGACACAATGGAAATAAACTAGCTAGGGCACTAGTAGCTTATCTCTGAGAAGAGATGTGGTAGCTACTGGCCTCTGAACTCTGTGTTACAATGAGGCTCGAAGGCCTCTATATTATTGAGAAACAATGGAAAACCCTAAACATCCAAAAACCTAACCCTAGGAGATGAAACGCCAGAATATGGGCCCCGTTGGGGTAAATTGGTACATCAATTTCCCGGGGTCGTAACTTTGGCATACTATCTTTGTTTGATGCACATGATACATCATTAGAAATATCTATCGGAGGAATACACTGCTGAGAGAGAATATTGAGTCCGAAACAGACTCATATTCGCCGCAACATTCATGCCCAAAAAACGTCGTTTAGGGCCTCAAAACAGCTCCGGAAGTTCAGGACCCGAAGAACTGCTAAAAATAGTAAATTGTGCTACAATTAAGGAAACTGAAAAACTGAAAGAAGTTCAATGGTGTGGGTCCAATTGGAATAGGTGGGTGACCACCAATATCCACCTGGATCAGTCCTACCCCCTTAGGAAGCAATGGTCCCCATTGCATTGAGTTCCTCCATGAGATGAGGAAACTTCTTCTGAACTTTGTCCTTGGTGAACCACTTGCCCTGGTGAAGGAGTTGGCCTGCTTTGACAACTCAATATAACTGGATCCTCTGTTGGCGGGTGTTCTTGATTTGTGTGTCCATAATTTGATCAGTTGTGGCTTGTTCCATGCAATCCGGGTTTAACTCTATTGGTGTGAGTTGTTCTGCCATGTCGGATGTGTCTAGTAGATGTGGAAAGTAGGGCCGAAGACGGTCCACATTGAACATTGGGTGCAAACAAAGGAATGGTGGAATATCGAGCTCAAAGGCATTGTCCCCTACAACCTTGGTGATGGTGTATGGCCCATATCATAGCGGGTGAATCTTGTGGTAGGGTCCAGCGAGGCGCTCCTTTAGCAAATGTAGCCACACTTTGTCGCCCACCTGGAAGTTGTGTGGCTCCCGATGTTGATCATGTCATTGCTTGTACTTAGCATTGGTTCTGTCTAAGATTTCATGAACTTGTTGGTGAATGTGATGAATGTGCTCAATGAGGTTGTTTGACTTGTCAACCTCAGACTAGACATGGGATGAATCTGCTTGAGTAGCCGCAAATGGCATGGCTATGTCAATGGGACATAGTGGCTGGAATCCCAAGCCCACTTGAAAGGGGCTATGGCTAGTTGAGCTATGGAGAGCCTGGTTGTAGCTGTGTTTTACATAGGGGAGGCTCTCATCCCATGTGCGTGGATGCTTTGAGTTGTACATGCGCAGAATGTGTACAATCATTCGGTTGACGACCTCTGTCTGGCCATCAGTTTGCGGATGGAAAGCTGTGGACTTGGTGAGCTTGGTGTCCAACATTGACTAGAGGCTGGACCAAAATGTACTGAGGAACCTGATGTCCCGATCTGAGATGATAGACTATGGGATCCCAAAGTGTACCCACACTCATTCAAAGAAGAGTTTAGCAGTGGCTTCTGCTATGATATTCTTCTTGCAGACCATCATAATGGACATCTTTGAGAATCGATCAACGACCACAAAAACACAGTCATTACCATGCTTAGTAGAAGGAAGGCTTGACATGTAATCCATAGAGATGGATTCCCAAGGTCTACCAGGGGTAGGAAGAAGAGTATAGAGGCCTTGCTTCTTGATGGTCCGTTTGGCAATGGTGCAAGCAGTGCAGAACTTGATGTACTTCCTGACATCCTGTCGAAGATTTTGCCAATAGAAATACTTTTGCAGTACTGCGATGGTTTTCTTAACCTTGAAATGCCCAACGAACTGACTGTAGTGCACCTCCCAAATCATCTTGGCACGCTCAGTTGAAGGAACACAAAGGTGTCCCAGGTGACAAAGTAGGGCATCCTAGAGGTGAAAAATGGGAACTTGCTTACCCTCCAAGAGTGTATTGTATGTGTGGCCGAATTCTGGATCACTTGTGTAGAGAAGCGGCCAATCGGAAGTCTCGTGCCCACAAGAGTTGAGTACAGTGGTTAGCGCCATGATGGGTGGTTGACTGAGGAAGTCTGCAACATTATTGGTGCTGCCTTTCTTGTACTTAATGTTCAAATGAAACTGTTGCAGGTATGTCAACCGCTTCTGATGGCGATCGTTCTGCAACTTCCCTTGTGTCTGTATGAACTGTAGGGGTCGGTGGTCTATGTGGATGACCATTTCCCTTCCCAAAATGTAGTGCTTCCATTGCTGACAAGCCTGCACAATGGCATTCATTTCTTTTTCATAAGTGGGATACTTCTAGACTGTGTTGGAAAGTGTCTCACTGTGATATGCCACTAGATGCCCATGTTGAGTAAGGACTGCCTCAATGGCATTGTCAGAGGCATATAACTCGATCTCAAATGGTTGTTGCAAGTCTGGTAATTTGAGCACCGGTGTAGAGCAGAGGCGATGCTTAAACTCCCCGAACACCTTTTGTTGAGATTCAGAACAAAAGAATTTTTCTTTAGCTCATCCCTTGGTGACTTGACTCAAGGGCCAAGTGATATGAGAGAATCCCAACACAAACCTATGGTAGAAATTGGTAAGACCTAAAAAGCTTTGGAGCTCTATTAGGGTGGTTGGGGCTGGCCAATCCCGAATGACTTGGATCTTTACTGGATCCACATGCACCCCCCGCTCATCAATAATGTATCCCAGATACTGAACTTGGGTCATGCCAAAAGTGAATTTCTCCAAATTGGCACACAACTTGTGTTGTCGTAGTGTTTGGAGGACTTGTTGGATGTGGTGGAGGTGCTCTTCCCAAGTCTGGCTGAATATTAGAATGTCATCCAAGTACACCACTACAAATGAGTTGGTGAATTGCCGTAGGATGTCATCCATTAGTGTCATGAAGGTTGTAGGGGCATTTGTCAACCCGAATGGCATGACCAACCATTCAAAAAGGCCCTCCTTTGATTTGAAGGCAGTCTTCCACACATCAAAGGGTTTGATTGGTACCTGGTGATACCCTGACTTTGAGTCGATCTTACTGAAATATTTTTCCCCCTTGAGCTGGTCTAGAAGGTCATCAATCCATGGGATCGGGTACCTATTCCGAACAGTGATCTTGTTCAGTGCCCAATAGTCAATGCAAAGTCTCCAAGTCCCATCCTTCTTCTACACCAACAAAATCGGGCTCCCACAGAGTGATGGACTCGGTCGTATTTGACCTTTCTACAATAGCTCCTGAATCTGCCTCTTGATTTCGTCATTCTCTAGAACAGAGCACCGATAGATGGGTCCATTGGGTAGCAGCACACCTAGGGTCAGATTGATGGGGTGCTTGACCTGGCAATGTAGAGGCACCCCTGCAAGGGAGGTGAAGATGTCCTTGTACTCCTCCATGACCTTATCCAACTGTTGTTTTCATGCACTGGGGCCATGTCTGGAGGTCATGGCCATAGTGTTCCTCTTTCCCTGAGGGCGGATCATTAGGAAAACAAATTTCCTGGTTTTGGAAATGAGCTTACTGCATTGTTTTGCAGTAACCATAGAGATGGTGGTAGGCGGTGCTATCTCTGGTATCCTGTACAACTTATTTCCCAAGGTGATAATAATAGCATGAGGCTTGGACTCATACACAACATGTCTCTTGGACAGGTACGGTTGGACTTATAATACAACATAAACATCAAGAGGAGCAATGTCACATAATACCTCATCTGTGAAGGGCTTGATGCTATAGGGAAGGCAACATTATTGGCTGATGCGGAGGTCCTGTCCTTGGTGCAACCACCTGATGGTGTATGGTTGTGGGTGTGTTGTGGTCGGCAAGCCCAACCACTTCACAACCTCTACCGAGATGAGGTTCTTCTGGCTCCCACTGTCGATAATGAACTGCAATGGGGAGCCCTTTACCCACATCTTGGAATGGAAGAGACGCTTCGCCTCCTCTGGATCTTCTGGTTCCTCCTTCTAGATCTTCGTGGTGGCAATGGTGGCATTGGGCTTCACATCGATAATCTACTTCACCCTATCATTCCCCTTATCGGGTTCTGATCTAGAGTTGGAGCATGCATTTTATTCATAGGCCTTCAACTCAGCTACTAATGACTGCTTGGCCCCACACTCACTTGTGTTGTGAGTGGAGCTCTTAGGGAACTCACACTACTTCCCCATGTCCTTTTTTGGCTTCGTTGTGTTGTTCTTTAATTGTGTATTTGGAGGGTTGTCCTGGGCCACCCCGCCTTGGCTTGGTCCTTTGTTATGCAGTTTGGGGGTACCTTTCCCTTTCTTTTGATTCGTAGACCCAAAGTCTCGCTTTTTCTGTTTGAACTTCTGCTCATTCTTGGCATCATATTGGTATGCCACACCAAGCGAGGAGATGTCGAGGAACTCCCTTTCCTCCTGAATGTATCTATGTAGATAACTGTGGTACTTTAACACCAAATATTTCTCTGAATCTTTGATACCCAACTTTGTGCGTAGGGTATGAAACAAATTCGTCATCTCATGCACATCTTGGTCCCTTTGCTGCCATAGCATAGTCCATTGTATGTATTTTTCTTCATAGCTCCCCACAGGATAATATTGTTCCTTGATGGTGTCTCAGAAAGAATTCAAAGTGGGTGTGGTCGAGAACAAATAGGGTTCCCCCTCACCCTGTTGCTCTGAGTAGGTTTCCCACCAGTCCTTGACATGGGAGGCGGATTTGAGGAGTGCGAAAATAATCCTTTCTCGGTTAGAAAATTCATGGACCGAGAAATATCCTTCTAACAGATTCAACCATCTATCTACGAAATCTGCATCTATTTGTCCCTCAAATATGGGAATGTCAAAGTTTACTTGTACTTAAAAGGAGTGGCAGCTCCAAAGTGACTATTGGATGTTGATGGATCGCTAGTGGGAATCCGTTGAAGAATCTGGGCAAAGTTGTCCATCATCATGTTCCTTCGTTTCTCAAGGGCCTCCTTGAGCAACATTTTGATAGGATCTTCTGCTCCCTCATCTTTCTTTTCTTCCCCAATGGGCAGTCGTTATGGTTTGGGAGGCTAATCTTGCAAAGGTTCAACCAGATCGATCCCCAACTCCTTATACCCCGACCTTGTTGGGGACATGCAAAGAAAGATTGAGAACAAGTAGACCGCTCTAATACCAATGATCTGGATTTATGTAGGAACACAATGAAATACATAAATACACATAAATGCGAAGATGCAGCGGAAATAAAACTTCATTTCATTAATAACAAATGACTGAAAAATGCTTACAGACATAATGGAAATAAACTAGCTAGGGCGTTAGTAGCTTATCTCTGAGAAGACATGTGGCAGCCACTGGCCTCTGAACTCTGTGTTACAATGAGACTCAAAGGTCTATATATTATTGAGAAATAATGGAAAACCCTAAACATACAAAAACCTAACCCTAGGAGATGAAACGCCAGAATATGGGCCCCGTTGGAGTCAATTGGTACATTGATTTCCCGGGGTCGTAACTTTGGCATACTATCTTCGTTTGAAGCACATGATACATCGTTAGAAATATCTATTCGAGGACTACACTAGTGACAATGAATATTGAGTCTGGAATGGTCTGATATTCGTCGCAACATTCATGCCCAAAAAACGTCATTTAGGGCCTCAAAATAGCTCCGGAAGTTCAGGACCCAAAGAATTGCTAAAAATAGTAAATTGTGATACAATTAAGGAAACTGAAAAACTGAAAGAAGTTCAATGGTATGGGGCCAAGTGGAATAGGCGGGTGGCCACCAATATCCACCTGGATCAGTCCTACCCCCTTAGGAAGCAATGGTCCCCATTGCGTTGAGTTCCTTCATGAGATGAGGAAACTTTTGCTGAACTTGGTCCCTGGTGAACCACTTGCCTTGGTGAAGGAGTTGACCTGCTTTGACAACTCGATATAGTTGGATCCTCTGTTGGCGGGTGTTCTTGATATGTGTGTCCGTAATTTGATCAGTTGTGGCTTGTTCCATGCAATCTACGTTTAACTATGTTGGTGTGAGTTGTTCTGCCATGTCGGATGTGTCTAGTAGAGGTGGAAGGTAGGGCCGAAGGTGGTCCACATTGAACATTGGGTGTAGACCAAGGAATGGTGGAATACAAAGCTCAAAGGCATTGTTCCCTACAACCTTGGTGATGGTGTATGGCCCATATCGGAGCGGGAAAATCTTGTGGTAGGGTCCAGTGAGGCGCTCCTTTTGCAAATGTAGCCACATTTTGTCACCCACCTGGAAGTTGTGTGGCACCCGATGTTGATCATGTCGTTGCTTGTACTTAGCATTGGCTCTTTCCAAGATGTCATGAACCTGTTGGCGGATGTGATGAATGTGCTCAATGAAGATATTTTCCTAGTCAGCCTCAGAATGGACATGGGCTGAATCTACCCCAGTAGCCGCAAATGGAATGGCTACGTCAATGGGACATAATGGCTGGAATCCCAAGCCCACTTGAAAGGGGATGTGGCTAGTTGAGCTGTGGAGAGCCTGGTTGTAGCTTTGTTTTACATAGGGGAGGATCTCATCCCATGTGCATGGATGATTTGAGTTGTACATGCACAAAATGTGTACGATCATTCGGTTGACGACCTCTATCTGGCCATCAGTTTGCAGATGGAAAGATGTGGACTTGGTGAGCCTTGTGTCCATCATCGACCAAAGGCTAGACCAAAATGTAATGAGGAACCTGCTGTCCCAATCTGAGATGATAGACTTTGGGATCCCAAAGTGTACCCACACTTGTTAAAAGAAGAGTTTAGAAGTGGCTTCTGCTATGATATTCTTCTTGTAGACCATCATAATGGACATCTTCAAGAATCGGTCGACGACCACAAAAACATAGTCATTGCCATGCTTAGTAGAAGGAATTCCCGACATGTAATCGATAGAGATGGATTCCCAAGGTCGACTGGGGGTAGGAAGCGGAGTATAGAGGCCTTTTTTCTTGATGGTCGGTTTGGCAATGGCGCGAGCAGTGCAGGACTTGATGTACTTCCCGACATCCTATTGAAGGTTTGGCCAATAGAAATACTTTTGCAGTACTGCCATGGTTTTCTCGACCTTGAAATGACCAATGACCCAACTGTAGTGCACCTCCGAAATCATCTTGGCACGCTCGCTTGAAGGAACACAAAGGTGTCCTAGGTGACAAAGCAAGGCATCCTGAAGGTGAAAATTGGGAACTTTCTTACCCTCCAAGAGTGTATTGTATGTGTGGCCGAATTGTGGATCACTTGTGTAGAGAAGCGGCCAATCGGAAGTCTCGTGCCCACAAGAGTTGAGCACAGTGGTTAGCGCCAGGATGGGTGGTCGACTGAGGAAGTTTGCAACATTATTTATGTTGCCTTTCTTGTACTTTATGTTCAAATGAAACTATTGCAGGTATGTGGACAACTTCTAATGGAAATCATTCTGCAACTTCCCTTGTGTCTGTATGAACTGCAGGGGTTAGTGGTCTGTGTGGATGACCGTTTCCCTTCCCAAAATGTAATGCTTCCATTGCCAACAAGACTGCACAATGGAATACATTTCTTTGTCATAAGTGGGATACTTCCAGACTGTGTTGGAAAGTGTCTCACCTTGATATGCCACTAGATGCCCATGTTGAATAAGGACTGCCCCAATGGCATCGTCAGAGGCATCTAACTCGATCTCAAATGGTTGTTGCAAGTCTGGTAATTTGAGCACTGGTGTAGAGCAGAGGTGATTCTTCAAATCCTCGAATGCCTTCTGTTGAGATTCAGACCAAAAGAATTTTACTTTAGCTCCTCCCTTGGTGACTTGACTCAATGGCCAAGTGATATGAGAGAATCCCAACACAAACCTACGGTAGAAATTGGCAAGACCTAAAAAGCTGTGGAGCTCTATTAGGGTGGTTGGGGCTGGCCAATCCCGAATGACTTGCATCTTTGCTGGATCATCATGCACCCCCCTCTCATCAATAATGTATCCTAGATACTGAACCTAGGTCATGCCAAAAGTGCATTTCTCCAAATTGGCACACAACTTGTGTTGCCACAGTGTTTGGAGGACCTGTCAGATGTGGTGGAGGTGCTCTTCCCAAGTCTGGCTGGAGATCCGAATGCAATCCAAGTACACCACTACAAATGATTTGGTGAATGGCCATAGGATGTCATCCATTAGCCTCATGAAGCTTGCAGGGGCATTTGTCAACCCGAATGGCATGACCAACCATTCGAAAAGGCCCTCCTTGGATTTGAAGGCAGTCTTCCACACATCAGAGGGTTCGATTGGTACCTGGTGATACCCCGAATTCAAGTCAATCTTGTTGAAATATTTCTCCCCCTTGAGCTAGTCCAGAAGGTCATCAATCTATGGGATCGGGTACGTATTCTGAACAGTGACCTTTTTCAGTGCCCGATAGTCAATGCAAATTCTCCAAGTCCCATCCTTCTTCTACACCAACATGATCGGGCTCCCACAGGGTGATGAACTCGACCAGATGTGACCTTTCTGCAACATCTTCTGAATCTGCCTGTTGATTTCGCCATTCTCCAGAACAAAGTGCTGATAGATGGGTCCATTGAGTAGCGACACACCTAGGGTCAAATCGATGGGGTGCTTGACCTAGCAGTGTAGAGGCACCCCTATGGGGGTGGTGAAGATGTCCTCGTACTCCTCCACGACCTTATCCATCATTTGTTTTCATGCAGTGCGGCCCTGTCTGGAGGTCATGGACATAGTCTTCCTCTTTCCTTGAGGGTGAATCATCAGGAAAACAAATTTCATGGTTTTGGAAATGAGCTTACTGCATTGTTTTGCAGTAACCGCAGAGATGGTGGTAGGCGGTGCTATCTCCGGTATCCTATACAGCTTATTGCCCAAGGTGATAATAACAACACGAGGCCTGGACTCATACACAGAATGTCACTTCCACATGTACAGTTGGCCTAGTAATACATCATAAACATCAAGAGGAGCAATGTCACATAATGCGTCATCTGTGAAGGGCTTGATGTTGTAGGGAAGGCGACATTATTGGCTGACGCAGAGGTCCTATCCTTGGTGCAAGCACCCAATGGTGTATGGTTGTGGGTGTGTTGTGGTCGAAAAGCCCAACCACTTCATGAACTCTATTGAGATGAGCTTCTTTTGGCTCCCACTGTTGATAATGAACTGCAACGGGGAACCCTTTACCCACATCTTGGTTCAACCAGATCGATCCCCAACTCTTTATACCCCGACCTCGTTGGGGACATGCAAAGAAAGATCAGAACGGGCAGACCACTCTGATACCACTGATCCAGATTTATGTAGGAACACAATGAAATACAGAAATACACATAAACACAAAGATGTAGCGGAAATAAGACTTCATTTCATTAATAACAAATGACTGAAAAATGCTTACAAACATAATAGAAATAAACTAGCTAGGGTGCTGGTAGCTTATCTCTGAGAAGAGATGTGGCGGCTACTCGCCTCTGAACTCTGTATTACAATGAGGCTCGAAGGCTTATATATTATTGAGAAACAATGGAAAACCCTAAACATACAAAAACCTAATCCTAGGAGATGAGACACCAGAAAATGGGCCCCGTTGGGGTAAATTGGTACATCAATTTCCTGGGGTCGTAACTTTGGCATACTATCTTTGTTTGATGCACATGATACATCGTTAGAAAGATATATCCAAGGACTACACTACTGAAAATGAATATCGAGCTCGGATTGGACCCATATTCACCGCAACATTCATGCCCAAAAAACATCGTTTAGGGCCTCAAAGTAGCTCCGGAAGTTCACGACCCGAAGAACTGCTAAAAATAGTAAATTGTGCTACAATTAAGGAAACTAAAAAACTGAAAGAAGTTCAATGGTGTGGGTCTAAGTGGAATAGGCAAGTAGCCACAAATATCCACCTGGATCAGTCCTACCCCCTTAGGAAGCAATGGTCCCCATTGCATTGAGTTCCTCCATGAGATGAGGAAACTTCTGCTGAACTTGGTCCCTCGTGAACCACTTGCCCTAGTGAAGGAGTTGGCCTGCTTTGACAACTCGATATAGCTGGATCCTATGTTGGTGGGTGTTCTTGATCTGTGTGTCCATAATTCGATTAGCTGTGGCTTGTTCCATGCAATCTGGGATTAACTCTGTTGGTGTGAGCTGTTCTGCCATGTCGGATGTGTCTAGTAGAGGTGGAAAGTAGGGCCGAAGGCAGTCCACATTGAACATTGGGTGTAGACAAAGGAATGGTGGAATACCGAGCTCAAAGGCATTGTCTCCTATAGCCTTGGTGATGGTGTATGGCCCATATCGGAGTGGGCAAATCTTGCAGTAGGGTCTAGCGAGGCGCTCCTTTTGCAAATGTAGCCACACTTTGTCACCCACCTGGAAGTTGTGTGGCACTTGATGTTGATCATGTCGTTGCTTGTACTTAGCATTGGCTCTGTCCAAGATGTCATGAACCTGTTGGCGAATGTGTTGAATGTGCTAAATGAAGCTGTTTGCCTTGTCAACCTTAGACTGGACATGGGTTGAATCTGCCCGAGTAGCCGCAAATGGCATGGCTACGTTAATGGGACATAGTGGTTAGAATCCCAAGCCCAATTGAAAGGGGCTGTGGCTAGTTGAGCTATGGAGAGCTCGGTTGTAGCTGTGTTGTACATAGAGGAGGCTCTCATCCCACGTGCATGGATTCTTTGAGTTGTACATGTGCAGAATGTGTACAATCATTCGATTGATGACCTCTGTCTGGCCATCAGTTTGCGGATGGAAAGCTGTGGACTTGGTGAGCTTGCTGTCCAGCATTGACCAGAGGCTGGACCAAAATGTACTGAGGAACCTGCTGTCCCGATCTAAGATGATAGACTGTGGGATCCCAAAGTGTACCCACACTCGTTCAAAGAAGAGTTTAGCAGTGGATTCTACTATGATATTCTTCTTGCAGAGCATCATAATTTACATCTTCGAGAATCGGTCGACGACCACAAAAACATAGTCATTGCCATGCTTGGTAGAAGGAAGGCCCGATATGTAATCCATAGAGACATATTCCCAAGGTCAACTAGGGGTAGGAAGCAGAGTATAGAGGCCTTTCTTCTTGATGGTCGGTTTGGCAATGGCGTAAGTAGTGCAGGACTTGATGTACTTCCCGACATCCTGTCGAAGGTTCAACCAATAGAAAAAATATTGCAGTACTACCATGGTTTTCTTGACCCTGAAATGCCTAACGACCTGACTGTAGTGCGCCTCCCAAAACATCTTGGCACGCTCACTTGAAGGAAAACAAAGGTGTCACAGGTGACAAAGCAGGGCATCCTGGAGGTGAAAATTGGGAACTTGATTACCCTCCAAGAGTGTATTGTATGTGTGGCCAAATTCTTGATCACTAGTGTAGAGAAGTGGCCAATCAAAAGTCTCATGCCCACAAGAGTTGAGCACAGTGGTTAGCACCAAAATGGGTGGTCGATTGAGGAAGCCTGCCACATTATTGGTGCTGCCTTTCTTGTACTTAATGTTCAAATGAAACTTTTGTAGGTATGTGGACCACTTCTGATGGCGATCGTTCTGCAACTTCCCTTGTGTCTGTATGAACTATAGGGGTCAGTGGTCTATGTGGATGACCATTTCCCTTCCTAAAATGTAATGCTTCCATTGCCGACAAGCCTGCACAATGGAATACATTTCTTTGTCATAAGTGGGATACTTCCGGACTATGTTGGAAAGTGTCTCACTGTGATATGCCAATCGATGCCCATGTTGAGTAAGGACTGCCCCAATGGCATCGTCAGAGGCATCTAACTCGATCTCAAATGGTTGTTGCAAGTCTGGTAATTTGAGCACTGGTGTAGAGCAGAGGCAATGCTTCAACTCCCCAAACACCTTTTGTTGAGATTCAGACCAAAAGAATTTTTCTTTAGCTCCTCCCTTGTTGACTCTATTAGGGTGGTTGGGGCTGGCCAATCCCGAATGACTTGGATCTTTGTTGGATCCACATGCACCCCCCGCTCATCAATAATGTATCCCAGATACTGAACCTGGGTCATGCCA
>JZKD02S1771515.1:301848-312034 GCA_000966675.3 Picea glauca
TATTTCTCCCCCTTGAGCTGGTCCAGAAGGTCATCAATCCATGGGATCGGGTACCTATTCCGAACAGTGATCTTGTTCAGTGCCCGATAGTCAATGCAAAGTCTCCAAGTCCCATCCTTCTTTTGCACCAACACGATCAGGCTCCCACAGGGCGATGAACTCAACCGGATGTGACCTTTCTGCAATAGCTCCTGAGTCTGCCTCTTGATTTCATCATTCCCCAGAACAGAGCGCCGATAGATGGGTCCATTGGGCAGCGATGCACTTGAGGTTAGATCGATGGGGTGCTTGACCTGACAGTGTAGAGGTACCCCTGCTGGGGAGGTGAAGATGCCCTCGTACTCCTCCACGACCTTATACATCTATTGTTTTCATGCAGTGGGGCCCTGTCTAGAGGTCATGGCCATAGTCTTCCTCTTTCCCTTAGGGGGGATCATCAGGAAAAAAAATTTCCTGGTTTTGGAAATGAGCTTACTGCATTGTTTTGCAGTAACCACATAGATGGTGGTAGGCAGTGCTATCTCCGGTATCCTGTATAGCTTATTGGACAAGGTGATAATAACAACATGAGGTCTGGACTCATACATAGCATGTTGCTTCCACAGGTATGGTTGGCCTAATAATACATCATAAACATCAAGAGGAGCAATGCCACATAATACCTCATCCGTGAAGGGCTTGATGCTGTAGTGAAGGTGATATTGTTGGCTGACGCAGAGGTCCCGTCCTTGGTGCAACCACCCGATGGTGTATAGTTGTGGGTGTGTTGTGGTTGACAAGCCCAGCCACTTCACGACCTCTACCGAGATGAGGTTCTTCTTTCTCCCGTTGTCAATAATGCACTGCAACGGGTAACCCTTTACCCACATCTTGGAATGGAAGAGACGCTCTGCCTCCTTTGGATCTTCTGGTTCCTCCTTCTGGATCTTCATGGTGGCAACGGTGGAATTGGTCTCCGCATCGATAATATGCTTCCCCCTATCATTCCCCTTGTTGGGTTCTGATTCAAAGTCAGAGCATGCATATGATTCAGAAGCCTTCAACTCAGCTACCAATGACTGCTTGGCCCGACACTCAATTGTGTTGTGAGTGGAGATCTTATGGAAATCACACCACTTCTCCATGTCCTTTTTTGGCTTTGTGGTGTTGTTCTTTGCTTATGGATTTGGAGGGTTGTCTTGGGCTGCCCCGCCTTGGCTTGGTCCTTTGTTATGCAGTTTGGGGGTACCTTTCCCTTTCTTCTGATTCGCAGACCCAAAATCTCGCTTTTTCTGTTTGAACTTTTTCTCAATCTTGGCAGCATATTGGTATGCCACACCAAGCGAGGAGATGTCGAGGAACTCCATTTCCTCCTGAATGTATCTATGCAGAAAACTGTGTTACTTTAACACCAAATGTTTCTCTGAATCTTTGATACCCAACTTTCTGCGTAGGGTATGAAACAGATTCGTCATCTCATGCACATCTTGGTCCCTTTGCTGTCGCAATGTAGTCCATTGTATGTATTTGTCCTCATAGCTCCCCACGTGATAATATTGTTCCTTGATGGCATCTCGAAAATAATTCAAAGTGAGTGTGGCCAAGAACAAAGAGGGTTTCCCCTCGCCCTGTTGCTCCGAGTAGGTTTCCCACCAGTCCTTGACATGGGGGGCGTATTTGAGGAGTGCGAAAATAATCCTTTCTCTGTCGGAAAATTCATGAACCGAGAAATATCCTTTTAACAGAGTCAACCATATATCTATGACATATGCATCTATTTGACCCTCAAATATGGGAATGTCAAAGTTTGCTTGTACCTTAAAAGGAGTGGCACCTCCAGAGTGGCTATTGGATGTCGATGCGCCGCTAGTGGGAATCCGTTGAAGAATCTGGGCAAAGTTGTCCATCATGCGTTCCTTTGTTTCTCGAGGGCCTCCTCGAGAAAATTTTTGATAAGATCTCTTTCTCCCTCATATTTCTTTTCTTCACCCATGGGCGGTCGTCGGGGTTTGTGAGGCTGATCTTGCAAAGGTTCAACCAGATCGATCCCCAACTCCTTATACCCCGACCTTGTGGGGGACATGCAAAGAAAGATCGAGAATGAGTAGACCGCTCTAATACCACTGATCCAGATTTATGTAGGAACACAATGAAATACAAAAATACACATAAACGCAGAGATGCACTGGAAATAAGACTTCATTTCATTAATAACAAATGACTGAAAAATGCTTACAGACACAATGGAAATAAACTAGCTAGGGCACTGGTAGCTTATCTCTGAGAAGATATGTGGTGTCTACTGGCCTTTGAACTCTGTGTTACAATGAGGCTCGAAGGCCTATATATTATTGAGAAACAATGGAAAACCCTAAACATCCAAAAAACTAACCCTAGGAGATGAAATGCCAGAATATGGGCCCCGTTGGGGTAAATTGGTACATAAATTTCCCTGGGTCGTAACTTTGGCATACTATCTTCGTTTGACGCACATGATACATCATTAGAAAGATCTATCCGAGGAATACACTGCTGAGAACGAATATTGAGGCTCTTACGAAAAGAAATTCACCATAGCATTCATGCCCAAAAAACGTCATTTAGGGCCTCAAAACAGCGTCAGAAGTTCAGGACCCGAAGAACTGTTAAAAATTGTAAATTGTGCTACAATTAAGGAAACTGAAAAACTGAAAGAATTTCAATGGTTTGGGTCCAAGTGGAATAGGTGGGTGGCCAACAATATCCACCTGGATCAGTCCTACCCCCTTAGGAAGCAATGGTCCCCATTGCGTTGAGTTCCTCCATGAGATGAGGAAACTTCTGCTGAACTTGGTCCCTGGTGAACCACTTGCTCTGGTGAAGGAGTTGGCCTACTTTGACAACTCGATATAGCTGGATCCTCTGTTGGCAGGTGTTATTGATCTGTGTGTCCATAATTCGATCAATTGTGGCTTGTTCCATGCAATCTGGGTTAAACTTTGTTGGCGTGAGTTGTTCTGCCATGTCGGATGTGTCTAGTAGAGGTGGAAAGTAGGGCTGAAGGCGATCCACATTGAACACTGCATGCAGACCAAGGAATGGTGGAATAGTGATCTCAAAGGCATTGTCCCCTATGGACTTGGTGATGGTGTATGGCCCATATCAGAGCGGGCGAATCTTGCGGTAGGGTCCAGCGAGGCACTCCTTTTGCAAATGTAGCCACACTTTGTCGCCCAACTAGAAGTTTTGTGACACCCGATGTTGATCATGTCGTTGCTTGTACTTAGCATTGGCTCTGTCCAAGATGTCATGAACCTGTTGGTGGATGTGATGAATGTGATCAATGAAGCTGTTTGCCTTGTCAGCCTCAGACTGGACATGGGTTGAATCTGCCCGAGTAGCTGCAAATGGCATGGCTATGTCAATGGGACATAGTGGCTGGAATCCCAAGCCCACTTGAAAGGGGATGTGGCTAGTTGAGCTATGGAGAGCTCAATTGTAGCTGTGTTGTGCACAGGGGAGGCTCTCATCCCATGTGCATGGATTCTTTGAGTTGTACATGTCCATAATGTGTACAATCATTCGATTGACGACCTCTGTCTGTCCATCAGTTTGTGGATGGAAAGCTGTGGACTTGGTGAGCTTGGTGTCCAGCATCGACCAGAGGCTGGACGAAAATGTACTGAGGAACCTACTATCTCGATCTGAGATGATAGACTGTGGGATCCCAAAGTGTACCCACACTCGTTCAAAGAAGATTTTAGCAGTGGCTTCTGCTATGATATTCTTCTTGCAGACCATCATAATGGACATCTTCGAGAATCGGTCGGCGACCACAAAAACAAAGTCAGTGCCATGCTTAGTAGATAGAAGGCCCGACATGTAGTCCATAGAGATGGATTCCCAAGGTCGAATGGGCGTAGGAAGCGGAGTATAGAGGCCTTGCTTCTTGATGGTCTTTTTGGCAATGGTGCAAGCAATGCAGGACACTATGTACTTACCGACATCCTATCGAAGGTTCGACCAATAGAAATACTTTTGCAGTACTGCCATGGTTTTCTCGACCCTGAAATGCCGAACGAACTAACTGCAGTGCACCTCCCAAATCATCTTGGCACACTCGCTTGAAGGAACACAAAGGTGTCCCAGGTGACAAAGCAGGGCATCCTGGATGTGAAAATTGGGAACTTGCTTACCCTCCAAGAGTTTATTGTATGTGTGGCTGAATTCTAGATCACTTGTGTAGAGAAGTGGCCAATTGGAAGTCTCGTGCCCACAAGAGTTGAGCACAGTGGTTAGCGCCATGATGGGTGGTCGACTAAGGAAGTCTGCAACATTATTGGTGTTGCCTTTTTTGTACTTAATGCTCAAATGAAACTGTTGTAGGTATGTGGACCACTTCTGATGGCGATTGTTCTGCAACTTTCCTTGTGTTTGTATGAACTGTAGGGGTTGCTGGTCTATGTGGATGACCGTTTCCCTTCCCAAAATGTAATGCTTCCATTGCCGACAAGCCTGCACAATGGAATACATTTCTTTGTCATAAGTGGGATACTTACAGACTATGTTTGAAAGTGTCTCACTGTGATATGCCATTGGATGCCCATGTTGGGTAAGGACTGCCCCAATGGTATAGTCAGAGGCATGTAACTTGATCTCAAATGGTTGTTGCAAGTCTGGTAATTTGAGCACTGGTGTAGAGAAGAGGCGATGCTTCAACTCCCTGAACACCTTCTGTTGAGATTCAGAACAAAATAATTTTTCTTTAGCTCCTCCCTTGGTGACTTGACTCAAGGGCCAAGTGATATGAGAGAATCCCAACACAAACCTATGGTTGAAATTGGCAAGACCTAAAAATCTACATAGCTCTATTAGGGTGGTTGGGGCTGGCCAATCCCGAATGACTTGGATCTTTGCTGGATCCACATGCACGCCCTGCTCATCAATAATGTATCCCAGATACTGAACCTGGGTCATGCCAAAAGTGCATTTCTCCAAATTGGCACACAACTTGTGTTGCCACAGTGTTTGGAGGACCTGTTGGTTGTGGTGGAGGTGCTCTTCCCAAGTCTGGCTAAAGATCAGAATGTCATCCAAGTACACCACTAAAAATGAGTTGGTGAATGGCTTTATGAAGTCTTCCATTAGCCTCATGAAGGTTGCAGGGGCATTTTTCAACCCGAATGGCATGACCAACCATTCAAAAAGGCCCTCCTTGGAGTTGAAGGAAGTCTTCAACACATCAGAGGGTTCAATTGGTACCTGGTGATACCCCAACTTCAAGTCGATCTTTCTAAAATATTTTTCCCCCTTGAGCTGGTCCAGAAGGTCATCAATCCGTGGGATCGGGTACCTATTCCAAACAATGATCTTGTTCAGTGCCTGATAGTCAATGCAAAGTCTCCAAGTCCCATCCTTTTTATGTACTAACACGATCGGGCTCCCACAAGGTGATGAACTCGGCTGGATGTGACCTTTCTACAATAGCTCCTGAATCTACCTCTTGATTTCATCATTCTCCATAATAGAGCACCGATAAATGGGTCCATTGGGAAACAACGCACCTGGGGTCAGATCAATGGGGTGCTTGACCTGGTAGTGTAGAGGCACCCCTACGGGGGAGGTGAAGATGTCCTCGTACTCCTCCACTACCTTATCCATCTGTTGTTTTCGTGCAGTGGGGCCCTGTCTAGAGGTCATGGCCATAGTATTCCTCTTTCCCTAAGGGTGGATCATCAGGAAAACAAATTTCCTGGTTTTGGAAATAAGCTTACTGCATTGTTTTGTAGTAACCACAAAGATGGTGGTAGGCGGTGCTATCTCCGGTATCCTGTACAACTTATTTCCTAAGGTGATAATAACAGCACAAGGCCTGGACTCATACACAAAATGTCACTTCCACAAGTATGGTTGGCCTAATAATACATCAGAAACATCAAGAGGAGCAATGTCACATAATACCTCATCCATGAAGGTCTTGATGTTGTAGGGAAGGTGACATTGTTGGTTGACACGGAGGTCCCATCCTTGGTGCAACCACCCGATGGTGTATGGTTGTGGGTGTGTTGTGGTTGACAAGCCCAGCCATTTCATGACTTCTACCAAGATGAGGTTCTTCTAGCTCCCGTTGTCGTTAATGAACTGCAATGGGGAACCTGTTACCCAAATCTTGGAATGGAAGAGACGCTCTGCCTCCTCTGGATCTTCTGGTTCCTCCTTCTGGATCTTCATGGTGGAAATGGTGGTGTTGGGCTCTGCATCGATAATATGCTTTGCCCTATCATTCCCCTTGTCAGGTTTTGATTCATATTTGGACCATGCATCTGACTCAGAAGCCTTCAACTCGGCTACCAATCATTGCTTGGCCCGACACTCACTTGTGTTGTGAGTGGAGCTCTTATGGAACTCACACCACTTCCCCATGTCCTTTTTTGGCTTCGTGGTGTTGTTCTTTGCTTTTGGTTTTGGTGGGTTGTCCTGGGATGCCCTACCTTGGCTTGGTCCTTTGTTCTACGGTTTGGAGATACCTTTCCCTTGCTTTTGATTCACAGGCCCAAAGTCTCTCTTTTTCTGTTTGAACTTATACTCAATCTTGGTAGCATATTGGTATGCTACACCAAGCGAGGAGATGTCGAGGAACTCCATTTCCTCCTGAATGTATCTTTGCAGACAACTGTGGTAGTTTAACACCAAATGTTTCTCTGAATCTTTGATACCCAACTTTGTGTGTAGGGTATGAAACAGATTCATCATCTCATGCACATCTTGGTCCCTTTGTTGTCGCAGCGTAGTCCATTGTATGTATTTGTCCTCATTTCTCCCCATGGGATAATATTGTTCCTTGATGGCCTCTCGGAAAGAATTTCAAGTAGGTGTGGTTGAGAACAAAGAGGGTTCCCCATCGCCCTGTTTCTCCGAGTAGGTTTCCCACTAGTCCTTGACATGGGGGGCGGATTTGAGGAGTACGAAAATAATCCTTTATCAGTCAGAAAATTCATGAACCAAGAAATATCCTTCTAACATATTCAACCATATATCTATGACATCTGCGTCTATTTGGCCCTCAAATATGGGAATGTCAAAGTTTACTTGTACCTTAAAAGGAGTGGCACCTCCAGAGTGGTTGTTGGATGTCGATGCGCCGTTAGTGGGAATCCATTGAAGAATCTGGGCAAAGTTGTCCATCATCGCGTTCCTTTGTTTCTCGAGGGCCTCCTCGAGCAAAATTTTGATAGGATATCCTACTCCCTCATATTTCTTTTCTTCCCCCATGGGCGGTCATCGAGGTTTGCGAGGCTGATCTTGCAAAGGTTCAACCAGATCGATCCCCAACTCCTTATACCCCGACCTCGTTGGGGACATGAAAAGAAAGATCGAGAATGAGCAGACCGCTCTGATACCACTGATCCATATTTATGTAGGAAGACAATGAAATACATAAATACACATAAACGCAGAGATGTAATGGAAATAAGACTTCATGTCATTAATAACAAATGACTGAAAAATGCTTACAGACAAAATGGAAATAAACTAGCTAGGGCGCTGGTAGCTTATCTCTGAGAAGAGATGTGGTGGCTATTGGCCTCTAAACTCTATGTTACAATGAATCTTGAAGACCTATATATTATTGAGAAACAATGGAAAACCCTAAACATCCAAAAACCTAACCCTAGGAGATGAAACGCCAGAATATGGGCCCTATTGGGGTAAATTGGTACATCAATTTCTCGGGGTCGTAACTTTGGCATACTATCTGCGTTTGACGCACATGATACATCATTAGAAATATCTATTCGAGGACTACACTGCTGACAGTGAATATCGAGTCCGGAACAGACTCATATTCTTTGCAGCATTCATGCCCAAAAATGTCGTTTAGGGCCTCAAAACAACTTCAGAAATTTAGGACCCGAAGAACTGCTAAAAATAGTAAATTGTGCTACAATTAAGGAAACTGAAAAACTGAAAGAAGTTCAATGGTGTGGGTCCAAGTGGAATAGGCAGGTGGCCACCAATATCCACCTGGATCAATGGAAAAATTAATTTTCTCATCCCAAGGCTTCTCAAGTAAGGATATCATTGCTCCCATAGTGTATTGTCAATATCCAAATTTCAAACAATGTAAACCAATGTCTTATCTTATGCATCTAAAGCTCAAACAAAAATTCCTTATGAACCAAAATTATTATAATTTCAAATRTTAGAGTTGTCAACATAAATAAGCTTCATAGAAAGTACCCCAATTATTTGAACCGCCTCTACATGGCACTTTGAGGGTGGTTTTGAACCACCCCTAACAATGCCTTTGGGGAGAGACTTCAAACCACCCCCAAAAGTGTTTTTAGTGCTTTTGGAGTCTTTTTTTTTTTCCAAACTACCACTATTGCACTTTTAGTGAAGGAAAACAACCACCCCTAAAATTCTAAAGATGTTATAAGACATGCATATTTGGAAATTAGGTTTAATGATCAAAATATCAATGAGACACATGATTGTAATGACTAAAATGCATCAAGGATGCACATTTTTTTGGTTACAATGTTACACTTGGGAGATTCCAAGAGACACAAAAAAACGAAAATTATATATAAGGTAGAGCCATTAAGATGATTCACACACTTCTAAATAATTGAAGATTTGAAGATTTAATACAAAGTACCTTATCTTCTAAATCATTATACCTCTTTCAAAGCAAGTCTTTCTAAATCCATCTAATAGCTTATATATATATATATATATATTTGATAGGAATCCATAGGATACATCCCATGAAAGAAGTTTATATATGTAGGATGTATTCTACTATTCAATGTAGTTCTAATTGTCTCATTTGAGTAAAAGAGGTTAGCCTCATTTGAGAAAAAATCAGCCTCACAACACTATAACATTTAGTGCAATCTCCATAGTACTAGAAATTATATAATAATATGTATCTAAAATTTACTCTGATTAAGGAAATTAATTGACATATTTGCTTGTTGCAAGAATTTATATTAATGGTTAAACAAATACTTTTATATATTTCTATAGTAGTCAACATATTTGTTATATGGGGCACATTTTTCTAATAAGGCTCTTTCTATTCTAGAATAAAATGATTTATTAAATAAAAGAATGTATATGTAAACCAAAAAAAAAAGGATGGCTACATTTTCCTTTTTAGAACCCTAATAAGCCCCTAAAATTTGGTGGGTAAGAGAATTTTGTCAAGTCACATGGTACAATTATTTTGTTGAAAAATGATATTCAATTACAAGTTTTATAACCAGGTATCCAACTAGTTACAATATGCTTCTAGCCATTCCTATCTCCATATCGAGGATAGTTTTATGATCCCACAAAAATGGAACAACCCCTTCTCTTTCTCCATCCAATTTGGTAACATGCACTGAGTGTGCCTCCTAGCCTAAAGAATGGGAAGTACATGTCTATGAAAATATATTTTTTGGAAATCATGGGTGGTGTAGTCACGAGGCCTTTAATGGAAAAAAATCTTTATCTCAAGAACACAATGAAAGGGCTAAGTGACAATGTTGGTGGTGATTTCTTAATTCCTTGTTTACATTGTCTCTCATTATTTTCGTTCTTAGGCTCACATGGTTTTACAGAAGGTATTGAAGCTTTTCAAATATAGAGAGGAAATAGTCCGAGGACAAATTGGCATGGATGCTGACTTCAATTTGGGGTTTAGTGAATATGATATTCCAAATTGCTTGAATGAGGATAATGTATGATGGGAGGAGATTACAAGTCTACATTGGGTTATGGTCAATGAGAGGACATAAAGAGGCTTTGGAGTAGTGGTAAAATAAATGGTTCTATTGGCAATGGTTTCAAATTAGAGGTGGACACATTGGAGTATATCATGCATAAGAACTAGCGATAATGTTTTGTTGTAGTAATTATGATTTCAATACGTTGGTTTATTAGTATATTCCTAAGGGGAGTCTAGGGGATTTTCTTCATGGGCCTAAGTATGGTGTTGAGTAGCACACATGATACAATATTTCCCTTAGAGAGGGTCAATGCCTGACATATCTTCATCGTGATTATGTGCCATACAATGTTCACAAAGTCAAGAAATCTTACAATATTTTGTTGGATAAGGACTATGGGGCTTATGTTGTAGATTTCTAGTGTTGCAAAATTTGTGTAGAGTTGTGGTAGGGGGGAATATTCTATGTCTATATTGTTGGGTCTTGTGGCTACATAAGTCCAAGATGGT
>JZKD02S1771516.1:7557-19207 GCA_000966675.3 Picea glauca
ATTTTTAGGAGAAATAAACTTACTAGATCTACCTTGATCTATTATTCATAAGATCATATCCAATTCATTCATGAGTAAAACACAAATAAAATGGAGGAAAACCAATGATATATTTATAATTAAGAAGAAATTACAACATATCCATACCTTAGATGTTGATGCTTTCCTCCTAGTTCTAGGCTCCTGATGCTCTTCCTTATCCTCTTAAGCTTTTGTCTATATTTTGATAGCATAACCGCCCTCAAAACTCTTGTCTCCATCTCCTTCATTTGGCCTCTTCTTATAGTATTTTAGAAGATATTGGAGATAGGCTTCATGACATGTGAATTAGGTGGATACAAGTCATGGATAGCTTGATAGCATGTGAACTAAGCAATTACAATTCATACATAGGAGTGATGGCATGTGAACTAAGAAATTACAAGTCATACACAAGTCTCATGCTTAATGATGAGTTTTTTCCAAACTATTATGAACTTTTTCTCTATTACGAGATTCTTGCTCAAGTTCCATGCTCAATTATGAATTTTTTCCAACTCACCATGAACTTTCTTTTCAATTATGAGTTTATTCTCAATTATGAAATTGTGACAAAATAATTAGTTCCTTGTGAAATAATTATGAGAATTTTACTCAATTATGTAATTCTAGCCTCATAACATCTAATAACATGCTTGCACAACCTATGGTATAAATTACAAGTATAACAGATGCCCCCTAATGTGTGAGGTCGGAAGAGGAAATGATGGTTGAAATACGTTACGAAAATTCATGGTGACAAGTAGCGTAAGGAAGGATCTCAGATATCAAGGAACCAATGAGTACCTGCAATCAGACATCAAGGATGAGAGAATATATAGACCATCCCCTAGGTAGACATACTAAAACTCTAAACGAGCATGGCTACCAAACAATACATTGTAGATCCATGATATGAATTGATAGACCATGGCCATGAAATAATACATGGTGGATCCATGTCATCAATAAGACCATATCCACCAACAAATATAATGTGGATCTATGACACAACATATAGATATCAAGAAGATAATTAGCATTGAGGAGAGTGCCCCTGAATTCTTTAAAGTACTCATACACAAGTGATATACTCCATCGCAACTTGGGAGGGGATATTGTAAAGGAATTATGGGGCCCCAAAACCCAAGGTCTTCATTCCAAACCCCAATGGTATGAATCTACAACATGAGGATAGATGAGTTGATGTCAATCATGGTAGAAACCATATAATTACCACTCATTGATGTATATCGTTAATAGATGAGAGCGGACCCACTGATGATGAAGATGGAACCCAAGGTACCTAGTACAATCTAGCGAGTGTGAATAGATGAGTTGGTGTCGAACAATCGTAGAATCAATCGATCAAGAGTCAATAATGTAAACCCATTGTTGATCAAGAGGAGGCCTACCACTAAGGACTTCAAGCTCCAAGGTACTAGCTAGTTTCTAGATCCCTCTCCTAGATAATGTGTTGAAGTTGATAGGAAGAGATCTTGAAGGAGGGCCTTGATGTATCACCCATCAATCGACACAAAATAGGCACCGAGAGATGATGTGAAGAGAAAATATTACAAAGTACAACTGACATAGGGATGGATGACTTTGAAACTAAACAAAACAACAGATGGTCAAATCATGATTAAACTTCCCATGAACATATATCACAACACATGGTGACTTGGCAACAAGACACAAGATATGGATGAATATAGTGCAACAATGTAGGAGGCATTGAAGAACTCTCCATGATGACTGCAAGAGTAACCAGCCGAAGGAGTATCTCTAACTCATATTACTTGGAAGGATCCTAGGAAAGCTAAAACCCAATTGTATGATGAGACTCAAACATGCACCATGTTCAAGGGCAACTCGACTGACATTGTCATTTTGAGAATAGACCAGTGGTGAAAAAAACCCACTTTTTTTTATTTGTTTTATATTTTTTGTCTCCTTCATGGTTTAATGAGCATGAAATAATGACGCAAGTATGCTCAGTCTCCTTCATGGTTTAACGAGCACGAAAGAATAACACAAGTATGCTCAGTCTCCTTCATGTTTTAACAAGCATGAAATAATGACACAAGTAATCTTGATACCTTTTTTGTTTCCTTTTATGAGTCTGAAAAAAGAGATAAAATTATACTCGATAGGAGAGAACAAGTGGCTTAACAACATTCTCCTATGTTCTAAGCACATGGAACTTACCTAAGCAATTAGGAACACAAATGGTAATGGAAAGTGAGATCCACTCTTAGCAATTGTTCTCTCCCTAGTGGGTGGATGCAAAATGGAGGCCAAATAATGCAAGAGGCGTATGGTCAAGGCTACTACAATAGTGGTAAGCGGAATATAGGAAAACAATAGCGCAGTGGTAGGAAGCATGACGTGAGCAGAAAATACATAGGTGACCATTAAGAAACAATAAAAAAAATTAGGAACCTCCACGGGATATGGCCAGATTATAGATTAAGAGAGGAAAATGATGCTCAATCTTGAAGTCATGGCGGGGCAAACGGAGGGCTCCCAGGCCTATGGGAAAACACAACATGGGAACCAAATAGAAATATAGGTGTTAACTAGGGTTCCCATGAAGGGTAGTCACTACCAAACCAGTTATGAAGTGCAAAAGGAGTGGCTAAGGTCACAACCAATTGGGTTCAAACCTAAGGCATAATACTGGAAGTATGGACGGTTAATAATTCAAGGTGGAAAACGTAGAGAAAAACCCATCCCTATATGCTAGTTTAAGAATATGTACCTCAAGTTCAGTGGAATTTTCCATCTTTGTAAAAAAAATGTCCCTAGAATCATATCAACACATGTAAACTAGATTCCAAGGTCAAAACGCATAGTGAAATCTCAAAGAAGAAAATATTTTTTGGACTTTTTTGGATATGAGGAAGGAAAAAAGCACTCACGCCACACACCTATGTACAAGGCACTATGGATCTTGATGCACTATGAAAGTAGAGCTCATTTTGAGGCTCATTCCAAGGATCTTTTTCATAATCAATGAGCTCATGAGCCAATGTTGGCATCATGTGGCACACCATGTTGGGGCCATCCCACATAGAAACAATTTTTTGCAGTTGAAGATACTCATTGTGAGTAGTATCGCGAGCTAGGGAAGCTCCTTGATGGGCTCCATAAAGATATAAAGGAAGTACAAAATGTGATTCTTCAATGGAAGGGATAGCAAATAATTCTGTGGCATGTTGCGAAAAAGAAGTCTGAGGCTGAAAAGGGGTAAGACTAGGAGGTCTACTAGGTGCCCCAACAAATTACCTAGTCTCAGATCAATACTTATCACGTCAAATCTCGTCGAGTTTGAACTAGGGAGGATGGATTATTGATTATGCTCATCCTCCCTAGGCTTATCAATGGAAGCCATGACTTCCAATATTGCCTTTTATGAAGGTAAATCAAAATCAAGGGAGTCATGTGAACTGAGAGAGTCAACAACCCGTATGAGAGGAGTAGGTTGATCACACTCCATATGAGTATGGATTGGTTGACTAGTATCAGTGGATGTTGATGGGATTGTTGGATAAACAATCTTGACCATTGTGAGCGGCATGGATGCTCCATATTGATCAACATCCTCAGGACGAGGTACCACCAAAGGAACAAAAGACCGAAGGGATCCATTGGTAAATGATGAAATTATGTTGACATGAGCAATATTTGCAGTGGGAAACAGTGGGGAAAGGGAAAAAATCCTCATTAGTGAAGTAAATTTGAACATATCGGTACATACATTGAAAAAATACTACGTGGTATCACCAACAAAGAGTACATTTGACCTCGTATTGGATCCAAAATATCGGGTACATAATGCAAATTGATCGATGGTAACAATTTTCCCTTGGTGAAGGAAGCATAGGACCCTAAAGACCAATGATACAACTATAGTCATTGCATATAACCAAGTACTCCCAACTAGAATATTGTACTTAAGAGGTGTGTCAATGACCTCTACCACCACAGAGAAATTCTTTCCACCTAGCTCGATGGGTAAGGAAATGATTATGCCATGAGGCTAAAACATGTATCCATCAAATTATTTTAATATTTTTGCAAATGTGTTGAGCTTAGGAGAGCCAAGGGTCTTCCAACAAGAAATGGACATGGTGCAAGTCAAGGCTCCTTCATCCACCATTGTCTGGTAGATTTTTTTCCCCAATGATCACACTATGATATGAAAGGTGAACTAATGGGAGAGCCGATGAGTAAATTGACTGGTCTCAAAGGTTATCAAACTTGAATCTGAGGGATCAACCCTGCCAATAGCAGACAACAAGGCTTTCCACTACATTGGTAAGCTTTGGAGAAATTCAAGTGTAGACATGGCACAAAGTGCCTAGGCTAAGTCTTCCACAATACTGTAGTTGTGGGTAGCTCATGTGTTAGGGTTATGTGTCATATGTCAAATAATTCCCTTCGGGGGGTGAAGCGATGTGTAAAAATATAGCTTATCTATCTGAAGAGGGCCACTAGACTATGAAGAAGATGTTTCTTCTTTGACAGCATGGGAAGGCTCGAGAATGTCATGGTTCTTGTTTTGAGTCTGCAGGTTGACCATGTGGTCACACATAAACATAGAAGCATTTGAGGAATACCCCTCTTGATGAGGGATATCTCCCATGCCCCCTTGCGGAGGGGCATGATTCGTGGCAACCATATTCTGAGGTTGAGGTGGGAAAGGATGGGTTAACACCACAAGTTGTTGGGGCACCTGTTGTTGTGCAAAAAATCGATGGATCTCATCCTTCCGAGGACACTGGTGAGTAGGATGGTCCTCCCCATAAATATTACAGGGAAACCAAATCTTCCTTTTCTCCTTAGTCCCTCCCTCCTGATTGTTTTAGGTGGAGGCAGTCCCTTTCTCATTATTGGAATTCTTCTTCTTGTTTCTTTTTTTCTTACCTCCAGGTTGTTGACAATTCTTCAGCTGCATAGACTGCATTGAATTCACCTCAGAGGTTTGAGAAGGGACCGCAATAGTTTGAGCATTAGTGCCAGCAGCTGATGGGTGTGACTTAATGGAAATTTGACCCATATGATCAGCTAACGGGTTAACAAATGCATGTGAAATAGAACCAACCACACCATCGACATGTGGTCCTGGGATAGGTTTTTATGGATCATTTGATGGGTGAGGATCATTTTGAATTATGTCATATAAATTACCCAACTGAGAATAGATCAAGTCCAAATGTTGGGCATGCAAAATGGATTTCTCCTCGGTGGTCGCCACAGCCATAGCTATAACCCTCGCAATGGGTGGTAAGAGGGACTTAGTAAACCATTCAGTAAGGAGCTTGTCCGAAATCTGAGTCTCAATCATCCTACATTGTCTCTTTCACTTATGTATATGATCAGATATGTGAGTGTCCTTGTCTTGACGCATCGAATTCAAGATCTTTGTTCCTATCTCGTACCAAATAGGCAATTGGAAATGCGTTAAAAATGATATAGACAGGTCGTTGAAGCTTCTGAAAGAACCGCCTTTGAGTTCAATATACCATTTGGCGGTAGCTCCAGTCACGTATCTCTAGAAAATACATAGCCTAACAGTATCATCCATCAATGAGTTGGATGAACACCATAAGTGGTAAGTCATGATCTGTGTAGAGCAGTCCTCTCTCAGATTTCTGTCAAACTTTGGAATATCTAATTGTAGCTTGGATGACATCTCCGGCCACGATGGGTCATGGGAATTAGGGTCATTTGTTAACCGTGACAAATCGGGTAAATCTAGTGTTGTGAGGAAAGGAAACAATGTAAATGAAGACTAGGAGGGAGGTGAAGTCTTTGTTGTCCCATATGGACCTTGCGGTCCCCCTATGTTGGTACTACTAGAGGGTTGGGGAGCTCCTGAAGACTGAATTCCCACTAGGATGGTGGCATCTCCAAGAGCATGACTGCTCCCATAACCAAAAATTCCCATAGGGGGGAATGTGGACCCTCCAAGAAATATGTTCCCAAATTTAGTCTCAGGGAAGAAACCCCCAGGACCGAATGTGGACACAAAAGGAAAACCTCCCCATGGTGAAAAAATTCCCCCAAGGGATGTGCCCCCAAGGAAAGGTGTGGTAACCCAAGGAAATTTAAAACATCCAAATGGACTATTTCCCCCAATCTGACAAGGGACAACCCCAAAACCACTAGGCATACTCCATACAAAAGGTACACTCACACTTGATGATGTTGGGTTTCTCATTGGATTGGGGGAGGTGGACGGAGTTCCACTCCCCATGCTAAAACCAAAGCTCGGCCCCCCACTGGAAAAGAATCTAGAAGTGGGAATTGATGTGGAAGGGATGGGCATAGGGATGCTAGGTCTACTAATGGATGGATATGACAACACAATTGACGTCCCCCGAATTGAGGAACCAAAAGAAAAGGGTATGGATGGTGTAGGTCCAATGGAGCTAATGGGTGGCAATGTGGACATTACTAGGATGCCCCAAGAGGAATTTCCCCCTGGCCCAATTGGGGATGGACTCATAGGCTCAGCTACACTAGATGGCACACTAGGTCCAAACATGGTGGGAGGATTACTAAATAAAGAGAAAGGCACACTGAAAATTTCCCTTACTTGGACAAGTAAAGGAGCGTCTAGCTCAATTAAAGGTGGATTGAAATTTGGTGGAGTAATTTCATCTACCACCTCCACTTCAACCAAATCGATCTATTCAAACCAAATATAAGACCCTTTGAAGTATTTTTCACTTATGTCGCGTCACTTTAGAGGAATTTTCACCTCCATAATGGGCTCAATTCCTCGTAATCGACAGGATTGGTGCGGTAATTCAACCACTATGAATAAACTATGTTACTAACAAACACCAATCAACCTATGGCCGACCTAGACTCATATTCAAAGAGCACACCCCTAATGAAATATAGGCAACAACAAGAAAACCAATTAGCTCAAGGGCCTTTTGAAAACCAACCCTATGGGGGGGGGTCAAATCCCCCACAAGATTATCTAGCGAAGGTGTGAGAAGCATTTATGATGATCTACATGAAACAGCCATGACCGGTGCAAGTAATATTTATTAAGGTAGTCACCCCTAGGGGAACTGAGACCATGAACGAACGCCTACCCCAGGTACCACAGGCATGTCCCACCTGTGGTCACCTTTGTATCTCCCTAGGAAAGGTCACTAAGGCTACCACATAACAATCAATGGTCGGACAAACAGTCGTAAGTTAGATTGCATGTAAGGGTAGGGTAACTAAGATCGAAGCTCTTAAGGTGTTAACCAATAGAACTCTCGTATATGTAACAATAGAAGAAGTATCGAAAACATCAAAACAAGCAGAGAGGGGTAATATCCCTACTTGCCCCGATGCAACCTCATGCTTAACTCCTATGTTAGAGGAGGTTCCTGACACATTAATTGCAAGAATGGATTTTAACGTTCTTTAATGACTTTTAGGTTTCGTTTTGTGGCCTTGGAGAGTTTACTCTCCAATCCTATTCCAAGGCCCTAAGCCTATCTAATGTTGATTTACTATCAAAAGAAAAATGTCCAATTGATTTTACATCAAGTGCTTGTTTTTTAGGGGTTGTTGCTTAGGTCCAAAGGTAATGGATGAAACTTTTAATGATGTGATCACTCTTGACCCAACCAAGCAATGCAAGTATGCTAATGCAAATTTGTTCATTTCGATGAACTCTAGCTATGGGAGGGAAAGAGACTTTTCTTTTTCTTTTCTAATTTCAACAATAAGACCTCACACACACCAAGCATCCAACAAACAAATCAGACTTAAAACAAACCAATGCTTCTAATGCACTTGTACATTAATGCTTCAAAAACAAATCTAACATGCAACAAATCTTTTTTGTCTTTTTGAGGTTTTTTCCAAATTGCAATGTAAACAATTCCTTATCTAAAAAAGAAAGACATATGCAAAGGGAAAACCAACAAAAAGTAACAAGCAAAGGGGCTCTAGGATATTAGGAATGAGGCTGAATCATCCCACTCCAATTTCACTATAGAGATCACACCCAAAACTTTAAAAAAATATAATGGAGATCTAGAGTTTGGGAGCGGAAATTTGCAACGATTGTACTGCATTATGTATTTACCATAATCATATGACATAATATATCAAAAGAAATCCCCTAAAATAATATTTTTTTATGTATTTGGTTTGGCTGTAATCTGAATTCTCTATTTAAAGATATTAGCCAAACAGTCCACACGGTCATCACGAAAAATCTGCAAAATAGCTAATTTTAAATCAGTGATAACTTTGCTTTCTGGATATCGATCTGGACGATTTTTTTTTAAAATTGGCTAACATTTCGAGAAGAATCCATATCTGTAGCTATTTCCTTCATATTCTTCATATAAATTTACATAATTGTGTTTGAAGGTCACGACCCTTTTTTATAGGAAAAACTCTTTAAGAGAGCCAAGGAGAAATCAAAGTCCCCAGTGGAGTCGCCAATCCATTATGGGATTTTTTCTCACAGGGATCTCACTGAATAATTAGTAAGATCTCCCTAGGATTGTCCTAGCAATTCTAAACAAGAATGGGATAGATTTCTTATGGTTCTCTTAGAAACGAGCAATAAGATCATTACACAAGGAGATGGGAGAACACCATACCTTTTCCTGGAGGTTGTCCTTATTTTATTCATGGCTAGTGGAGTCCTGAAGTTCCAACTCCAACTTCTACAACCTGCTTCCTTCACACCAACGACAAAACAATACCATTCTACTTGTCCTCCTAGTGTTAGAATCCTAGATCTAGCTTGGATCTAACCTGATCTATAAAAATATAAACCAAATCTGAATATTTATGCATAAAAGAAAAACATTTATGAGGGAAAACCAAATGATCTATTAATGAAGCATAGAGAATACATATCAGCTCATACCTCAACCTGATGAAAATGCATCCTCCTTTATCATCTTTTCTCCTTTCCTCTCCTTGCAACTCCTTGGTCAGTCTAGGCTCACTGACT
Source organism: Picea glauca (assembly GCA_000966675.3). Classification (NCBI taxonomy): domain Eukaryota; kingdom Viridiplantae; phylum Streptophyta; class Pinopsida; order Pinales; family Pinaceae; genus Picea; species Picea glauca. Next base: position 16,571 of record JZKD02S1771516.1, read on the forward strand.
TTTGGTTTTGATGATGGATACCTCTATAGTTGGACAACATAACAATACTATGAATTCTTCCTCCCTTTCCCAAGGATTTCCTTTGTTGTATAGCTCTTGGAGGAGGCTTGGCAGAGGCTTCTATCTCTTCTAGAGGCCACCAGAGACTCAAATGATGTGAGTTCCTATGCCTTTGACACGAAGATCCAACTCATCCCTCGCCTATCACCTCGTGAACTCTTAGATTCTAGAAGTTTGACAGTGCCTCACTTGTTGAGACACTAGTGTCCAGTGAGGGCATCACTTTTTGTCTACTAGGTGTCATGCGAGGACCTCCAAAAATACGATAAACCTTAGGCAAAAGATGTATTTTGGATTCTACCTTTTTATGGATTCCTCTCTAGACTATAGGGTGGAAATCAAGGCTATAACAAAGTTGCAAACAATTTTTATAAAAGACTACAAGACTTAATTGATGTTAAGTATCAAAGATCTAAAAATACAACCTCATACAAGATACAAAGAACAATATAGACAAATCAACACTTTATTATATGAAAATCCTTGAGGTAAGGAAACACCTTACAATTTATCCTTTTAAGGAAGGGATCCACTCATGTTCACTTTCCTTTTCAAGTATTCCCCTTGGGTACCTCCCTAGGTACCCCATATTATCCCCTTATCTACACTACATTACATCCTCCTTAGGAAAGAGTTGTCCTCAGTACTTGTTATGAGGAAGTACAACCATATACCAGGATCCCATGGATAAGTGTGGACCATAATGTTGAAGTAGGTTGGAGAACCAGGGTCCCATGTAGAAGTGATATCCCCCATGTTGAAGTAGTCCAAGCTCCATTGTAAACCTAGGTCCCATGTCCAACTACTCATGTGAAATCCCCTATGAAGATATCGAAACTCAATAGCCAGCTGAAAAATGGTGTTCCAAAGATCTACATTGTTCATTTGGATACAAATATGTAGATCCATCCAAAAAATCATCCACTAGTATTGTAGAATAAGAAAAATGAAAAATAGTATTTAGAGAAGGCTCTTGAGTGCTCTTTGAGATGTGATCTACATAAGGTGGAGTAGATTCATCAACTAGAATATGAAAGTAGTTGTCATCCCATAAATGAAAATTATCCATATACCAATCATCACAATCGACCTTGAAATCAGACCAAGCATATTTTTCTTGATTATATTCTTCCTTGATGTCCTCCATAAGATATCTCTTCTGCACTTTAGTCCATTTCTCTTAAAGATTTCAAAGATCGCCCTTGACGTCTTACATATTGTCTCTTATTCTCATAATACCTCGAAGAATTGGAGAGAAAAATAAATAGTGCACGACATATCCATTAGAAGCACCATATATAATATACCAAAAGAAAGATCTGAAAATTCTCTATCTAGTGACATTGATCTGGTAGCAATTTGAGCACTCTATCAAAAGTTATGATATCTACAATCTAATGACCATCATAAAAAACCTTGAAAATTGTTGATTTTAAATCAGTGATATATTCACTTCTGGAGCTCTGATTCAGATGATTTTGATTTTTAAATTTGGTGATTTTTTTAGAGGAACTCAAATCTACAATTTTTTGGGGCGAATTCTACACCAATTGCTACATAAATCTATAAAATGACATGGTTGTCCATGGAAAAACCTTGAAAATGGTTGATTTTAAATCAATGATATCTTGACCACCTAAACTTTGATTTAGATGATTTTTTTTTTAATTGGTTTCTTTTCTGAGAGGAATTCATATATATAACCATTGTCCTCAATTTCTATCTAGAAAGCTACCAGAATTTCTCTAATTTTCGCGGCCCTCTTTTTCCTTCCTTTGAAAACCTACAAAATAGAAAAAAAAATGCCCCGTTTATCGGTTGGAGAAAGTGCTTTTATACCACTAGTTAAGTACCAAAGATTTGAAAATACAACCACATACAAGATATGAAGAAAAACATAAAAAAAAATCCACACTTTATTATATGAAAACAATTGAAGTAGGGAAACACCTTACAAGTGATCCTTTTAAGGAAGGAATCCACTCATGTTCACTTTCCTCTTCGAGGGGGAAACCTCCTAATGAGGTACACTCCTAATACAATACTCTAAAGCCATGCCCATTATATTGTTTACACCCCTTTATATAATACTACCTACCACCTAAGAACATTTTAGAGGAGGAACCTTCTAGTAATCCCTCTTACATTTATTGTGTTCACACTAGGCCTTATTTACTAAAAGTGGCCTCCATGCATAACAATACATCTCTACTATTATTCCCCTTGGGTACCTCCCTAGGTACCCCATATTATCCCCCTTGCTACACTACAATTGATGACAAAAGACAAGGTGCAAATGTTGGTTTGAGTAAAGAGGTGACCAGTGTTAGAGAGCATCGACTTATAACACTCATTCCTACAATTTGAATAGAACTTTATGACAGTACTTCAAACATAAAAATAAATCATATGCTTGCTAGATCATATGCCAATGAATGGAATGCTAAATAGGATGCTTCATTGATCTCATGATCTAAACCAATAAATGGTCCAACATCAAACATAAATGAATATTGGGGTAGTGGTTACAATATGGATAAATGTGTCATTATGGTGGATAAGTTTTCCTCTCCCAAG
>JZKD02S1771516.1:75390-99004 GCA_000966675.3 Picea glauca
TTCTCTTGAAGAATATAGCAAAGGATTTGGATGGGTTTTTCTCCCTTGTTTGAGAAGGGTTTCCTAGGATATATCTTGTGTTCTCGTGCATGGTGCTTCTTCATGTGATCTTGGTTGCTGCAACATTTATGGTTATGGTAAATTGTTAAAATGGAGTGAACTTCATGTTTAACCAAATGATGTGAAAAACTAACATGGTATCATAGCATAGGTCATGAAAGAACCCATTGCACAAACCATCCACCAAGTCTCATCCCTTATCCGCAAATCCTCCACTTCTGCAAAATCGTATGACCTTCCTAGGGTTCTAGAAAATTTTGTACGACCTTCCTTCCTGAAGTGTTTCATCCCCTGAAACTTAGACGCTGAGACTAATTCCATCTTAGAAGAGTGCGGCCTTTTCCAGTGCATCTCCAGAAGCTCTTAGAACTTAAATCTAAGAAATTTTTATTTTTGGCCCTAGGGTTTCTAGGGTGCCGAAATTTCCTACAGAAATATCTTTGTTCTTCTGAAGAAACATTGTTCTGAATCAACAAGCATCCTTGAGACACTATCAAATTGATTATTGGTAGTCATAAGTCCAAACTTAATCCAGACTCCAAAGACTCAAGAAAAGATGAAGAACAAAACTCCTATGGAAGATAGGCTTGATGGAGCAAACAATTTTAGCCCTTGGAAATCAAAGCTTTTAGTCACTCTTGAAGAAGAAGATATCCTAGATGCAACCACTAAAACTCTACCATAAACAACAACTGAATTAGATAAGAAATTAAGAAAAGAATATGACATCAGAGCAAGGAAAATAATCATCTACTCAGTAAGAGACCATCTCTTACCCAAGATTGCAAACCTAAAGACTACTTAGGATATGTACAAAACACTAAAAGGAATGTTTGAAAGTGACAACACTCTCAGAGCCCTTACCTTGAGAAGGCAACTTCAAAGCACTAAGATGAAGAAAGATGACACAATTGCACTTTTCTTCATGAAGCTATCATAAATTAAAGTGAAACTAGAGACAATTGGAGAAAACATCTCTGACAAAGAACTTGTCATAACTACTCTTCAAAATCTTCCAAAATCATGGGATTTCTTCCTCCAGAGTATCAATGGAAGAGAAACTCTACCAACATTTGAACGACTATGGATAGATTGCACTCAAGAAGAACTAAGACTCAGAAATAGAGGAGTGGAAGATAAATCAGAAGAAAATCATGCTCTTGCATTCCATACCAGAAAGGGAGGAAGATTAAAAAGAAACTTCAGAAAAATGTTTAAAGAAGAAAAGCCTTCATATCAAAGAAGAGACCTCTCAAAAGTTCAATGCTACAGATGTGACAAATATGGACATGTCACTAAATATTGTCCAACCAGAAAGAAGGAAAAATAATATGCCACCACTGCCGACATTGATCCTGATCCACCTTAAGAAAATGAAGAAAGAAGAAACAAGAAGTATTTTCTCTAAAGAAGAAACGCTACTACAAATAGGCAAAGTACTTAAATTCTATATCTTACAACAAATTGCATTTTTTTTAAGGAAGAATATTTCTTCTTATAAAAGAGTTTCTTCAAAACTTGGACCATTATCCCTGGTACTGGAGTCCAAGACCTTGTCCCTTGTAAAGAATAAAGAAGAAATCATTACTCGTGAAAGAAGGATATAATGAATCTTCAAAGAAATTTCAGATCAACATCCCTGGTCAGAAACAGACTAAGACAAACATAAACGCTGCCTCTAAAGAAAAGATAAATCTTCAAAATCTTAGATGAAGATTGACAATAAGACTATACCTTTCTCCCGCTTCATCAACTCAAAGGGAGAAAGATATTATTCCAGTTGATACAATTGTTCAAGTTGATATGATCAGTGATATTGCAGCAAGGCATAAAATGCCTACCTAGACTCACAATGCAAGAAGCAAAAAATCATACAAGCCTCTCAAGGCACCTTCCAAGAAAAGAAGCAACAAGGGAACTTGTATGACAAGATGCCACCACAAAATAATACCAATACAATACGTATTGAAGAATGTTTCATAAAATATTATTCAGAGACCATAAAGGAAGTTTGTAGTAACTTCCAAATGGATCTATAAGATCAAGCATGCAACTGATGGAAGTGTCAAGAAATACAATACAAGATCCATAGACAGAATTTCCTCATAAACAGAGGGAGTTTTTCATGATGAGACACTTGATCCAGTGAACCGAATCACTTCCATTTGTATAAACATCCATGAGTTGAAATCTATATCAGATAGATAAATTCTTGATTTCAACAAGAATGTTGCTAATCCAAACCTATATTGTGTTGATGACAAGAACTTGATCTTGATGACTTATTCAGAAAGCGTGTTGTTAGATACAAGTAATCCTTAACTTCTGAAATCAAGATGAAGAACCCGAGTATGATACACCATATTCTTGGGACAAGAAGTATGATAGAGGACCGATAAAATTTTACTGCTTCAAATATACAGAAAGAAGTATGATAGAATGTAAATCCACCATGATAGATTTAAAGAAGAAGATTGATGATGATTCAGACAAGACTAATCCACAGTTGATTGAATCACCAATGTATTCAGTTAACTCTAGAATTGATTCATGCCATGCAGAGAATGTGATGAGTTAACTGAGACAGACTCACTAGGAAACAAGAAAATGTGCATTAAAGACACAGTTGGATATGATCTGAGATATTCCTATAGTGTGAACTTGAGGTTGCAGAATTTTTCAATTCAGACTAAACGGAAAGTACAATGGACCAGAAGAACACATCCGGTCAATGTTCCACCTTGAATTCTTCCAGGGTTTCCTGACACAGCAGGAAACAAAACTCTGTGATCTTGAGTGTACCAGAGACAGTTTTTATAAGTAGTAAATGTGCAAGGCAATGAGGCTTCACAAGATTCCGACATATTTACTTGATCATGAGATGGATCCTATGATGAAAACTAAGAGTCGTTTGATTCCAGTGTTTTCTAATGGTTCAAAATACGATGAGATAAATTCATATCAGAGATATGATACAGAAGAAATATGGTATACTTGCAGTACTCTCCTATACCTAAGCAGACTACAAACAATTACTTGGTGAAAACTCCTTCCAAGATTAAGAGGGAGTATGAATTACCTTAGCCAAAAACAAAACTCATAGTACATCGGTATGAGACTTGGCTTGATGGAGAATGCCTCCCTAGCTGAGAGGGAGTGTTAATGATTGCAACTATAGGAGACATCCTCCAGCCTACAAACCTGTGAGATGTGGAATATAGCAGCTATGTGAAGTGTTACTCTCAGCTTACAAACCTGAGAGAAATCCCCTAATAAAGGGTTTTGTGGTTCCAGCCTGGGGCAGGGGATAGGAATGTATATGGCCTCCTCCATGACGTGAGAGAGAATAACTCCAGATGATTCTCCGATGTAAGAGCGATCTGTTGAGTTAGAGAAATCCCGAAAAGCGTTGGGCACATCATCATGAGAATAAGAACAAAGATGATGTGATGGCCTCCTTTGAATAGCATCAGAGTTGATGTGAAGACTCCAGATGATCCTCTTGTCAGTGGCAGTGGGAAAGAAGATCTGTAGAGAAGACGTGACTATGGTTGAGCATAAGTGCACGTGTGAGGACCTAACTCATTTGTGTAATGCAACGACTCAGGTCTATGACATCCCTATGGATGTGGACCCTAGTGGATGAGCACTAGTGGGTGTGTCATATCCTTTGATATATATTGTTCAAGAGTCAGACCTACCTGTAACCCTAGTTATTGCATAAAGGGTACAGGTCGGCCCCTTCTTATTGTGTCTAAAGATAAACTGTAAAAGATAATTAATATTAATATTAATATTAATTATTATAATAATAAACAATTAATATGTCTAAGTGAAGTCAGCCCTATTGTGCCAATAGACACTTCAGTTGATAGGACAAGTCTAATATAAGTAAGTGGAAATCTCTCATTTGTAGACACACTCTCACTTGCAAGTTTTGGAAATTTCAGCAAGTACATTTATTGGTCAAAGTTGCGCACCTCTCTTGGGCGCTAGGGTTTTTAGGTTTTGTGCACCCTCTTGTGTGCTAGGATATTCTTGGTGGTGAAAGGTCTTTCTCTTGAATAATATAGCAAAGGATTTGGTTGGGTTTTTCTCCCTTGTTTGATAAGGGTTTCCTAGGATATATCTTGTGTTCTTTGCATGGTGCTTCTTCATGTGATGTTGGTTGTTGCAGCGTTTATGGTTATGGTAAATTGTTAAAATGGAACGAACTTCATGTTTAACCAAATGCTATGAAAAACTAACAACAACCACTCCAAGTAGCACACAACTACTATCCAGAGACACAATGTCTCTCTCCTGCAATCAATTGATAGCTACACAAGCTACCACCATGCAATACAATAGTCTCTATGATTATGTAGCAATCAACTAGTGGCACACAACCACTACAATATGCCCTCATCCATAATCATAGTATTCCACCTCCATGACTATGGAACAATCAACTAATAACACAAATCTACTACAATATGCCCTCAACCATAGTCAAGATCCGTATGACTATGCAACAATCAACTAGTGGCACACAACCATTACAATATGCCATCATCCATACTCATACCTATGATTATGGGACAATCAACTAGTAACACATGATTACTACAATATGCCATCAACCATAATCATAGTTGATGTCTCTATAACTATGCAACAATCAGCTAGTAGCACACAACTACTAAAATATGTCATCATCCATAATTATAGTCTCATCCAATAGCACGAAGCTACTCCCATAGTCCTCACGACTATGCATGTGATGTTTCTTCTCTGATCAGGTCTGACAATGCATTACCCACTCAGTCACAAGATGATGCAGGAGCATCCACAACTCATCAAGCGAGCCATCACATCGAGCAGAAAAGATAGCTGGATAGCGCCAACACCAAAGTTTGAAACACCTTGATATGGTCGCACCAAACATTAATGAGAAGAGTTAATGAAGCGCACCTTGTATATTGTAAATGGACCTTGAGCAGATAAGCTCTCATCCTTAGTAGATAGGAAGGCATTTATTAGATTTAATGTTGTTAGATAGGAATTGATTGTAGATTTGATAGTTGTAGAATTTGAGAGGGCAAACGGAATATAGGCACCCTCCTTTGTACATTGTAACATTATTCAGAATTATCAAGCATTCAGAAGAGAAGAGCAGAGGAGAGAAATTGTGGAGAACACCCATGTACAGAGTGAATTAATAGAAGAGAGTCTTTGATTCAGCTTCATGGTTTGTGTTGTTTCTCTATGTTGATATCATGCTCATGGATGTTTTCTTTCTGTCATGCATTTGCTTTGATAATGTTGTGTATGTGATTTCATAATTGATTTTGAAATCTGTGAGAGAAAGAGAAGAATGAGTTTCAATTGTTTCTCTGTCTGAGCCAGGAGATTCCTGCATAGAGTGCAGTTGAATTCATCCGCATAGAGTGCGTTGATGAGGCTAGACAGTTAAACTCTTATTCTCATCTGCCTAGAAGTTGAATTGGGTTATTAGAGCCGTGCATGAGAAGGGCAGGCTGGATGCGAAGTCTCAGTGGCGATTCTGAGCCTTAGAGAGTGGAAGATTTCTGCTGCAGGTGAGTGCATAGAGTCTAGAAGGACCCAACACTTTGAAGGCTGTTGGAGGTCTGTTGAGAAAATCGTGGGAAAAATCTCTGAAGGAGACAGAAGAATTAAGCTCAGGAGGGATAGTTCCGTTGTGAATACTGTGGGAACAAACCCAGTGAAAGCTCGAACAAGATGAAGCTTTGGAGCGAAGAAATCCTCAAGGGAAAGAAGCAACGACCAGGATTTGCAGGAGAATATCGCAAAATCTCGTTGATCGTCAAATCCGGGAGAAGCTACGCGGGATTTAGTCCATTGGCACAGGAAGGAAGGATTAAAATCCCATCGGGGTTCGGCCTTCGGAGTTTGACGAGGGGAGATTTTTATGCTGGTCAAAATCACGAGTAGCGATTTCCCGATTTAATCGGAGCCGTCGATCGCTACGGGGACACGTGGCATCAGATCTCGGAAGGTCGGGATTCGACATTCGGGGTTTTTTGATGCAAAGGAATTTCGACCAGTGAAACCGCGATCCCGCGATTCCCGATCACACGAGTGAAGGAGGTGACGTGGTTGAGGGGGACCACGGGGTTTAGTGGAGTACAGGTGGAATTGTACTGGAGTTCGAGGGAAGGAAGGTCCCAAAGGGCGAAAGACCCAAATCTACTCGTGCATCAGAGATCGGCACATCGGGCATCGAGGATTGTAAGTTAAAGTTGTTGACATCGTGGACAGCGATTTCCCGATAGGGAAATCCTCGATAAGAAAGAAAACGTTGACCCTTTGACCATCGGGTTTCGGGGAAGTGAAAGACCCGATATTGTGAGCACTGAACTCGCGAACTTGCAAGTTCCGATTTCCTGATAAGGAGTGGGAGATCACCAGGAGGATCCTGTGGGTGTAGACGAGTCCCGAAACGGGATTGAAGAGTGATACAGCTCTTCGGGCCAAGTTTAGAGAAGGTCCTAGTGGAAGCGGGTTGTCGACGAGGCACGGCTTGTGTTAGAGTGGTATCAGAGCGGGTACATATTTTCTTTATGTAGCAGAGACAGAGATACACCATGCCACCCAGAAGAGAAAGGCAGTCACCTGATCGAGAAGACAGGGATGCGCGAAGAAGAGGGAGGCCAGCAGGAAATCTAGAAATGGAGCGCCAAATGAGAGATCTCCGAGCAAGGCTTGAGGAGATGGAGACAGCGCAAAGACGTGGAGTCAGCGCTGGAGAGTTCAGTGATTCTGAGGTGGAAGAGGAAGCTGGACATGATGAAGGAGAGGTCACAGCAGAGGACGCCTCAACAGAGTGGTTGATCAAGGCCATTGCCAGAATGAGCTCAAAGACCAAGATGGACATTCTTGTCTACGAGGGGAATCTAGATGCAGAAGAGTTGCTGGATTGGATCCGAGCACTCGACACCTACTTCGACTACGAGGATATCGAAGAGGACAAGAAGATAAGGCATGTTGTCACTAAGTTGAAAGGACATGCAGCCTTATGGTGGGATGAGTTGCAGGCTGATAGGTGCTGCAAAGGAAAACAGAAAATCAAGAGTTGGGACAGGATGATCGCGAAGATGAAGGCGAAGTTCATCCCCAGAGATTATCAGATCACACTGTTTAGGCGAATGCAGAACCTGAGACAGAAGCTGATGACGGTGAAGGAGTACAATGAGGAGTTTTACAGACTCAACATCCGAGCAGGTCATCGAGAGAGCGATGATGAGAAGGTGGTGAGATACCTGAATGGTCTGAGATATGAAATTCAGGATGAATTGAGCATGGTTACCATCCGAACAGTTGAGGATGCGTACCAGATGGCTCTAAAAGCTGAGGAGAAGCTGAGCCGCAAGCAAGGTCAGCGAGGGCGAGGCAGGAGTCAGCCAAGAGGCAAAGCAATTGCCCAGGAAAAATTCCAGAAGCCCAAAGAGGAATGGAAGAGACCTCAGGGTAAGATTGAAAGAGGTGGAACCTCACAGAGGCAGCAATCTGCTGAGCCGAGGAGGCAGCATACGGAGCAGGGTGGCGGTTATGTTGATGCCAACACTTTTCCTCGTACCAGAGGTAGAGGTAGAGGTAGAGGAGGAATCATCACATGTTTTACATGTGGAAAGGACGGACATAAAGCCATTGACTGTACAGATAGGAAAATGGACAGAAGTGAAGCTCACATCACTGAAGCGTAGAAGCGTGATGCTGAGAACGAAGATGCAGACAACAGAAGATCGCTAGGAATGCATAAAATCCTTTTGACACCTGAGAAAGAGGTGGAAAGCTTAGTGCAGAGGAGCAGACTATTCAGGATAGCTTGCACAGCCAAGGGCTGGAAATGCAAAGTCATTGTGGACAGCGGGAGCACAGACAATCTCGTTTCATCTGAGATGGTGGAAAAGCTGGAGCTGGAAACAACTAAGCACCCGAGTCCATATAAAGTCTCGTGGTTACAGAAAGGACACCGGCTAAGTGTCACTAAACAATTCTTAGTTAAATTCAAGATTGGGAATTATAATGATGAGATTCTGTGTGATGTCATTCCCATGGATGTATGTCATATATTGTTGGGTAGACCATGGCAGTATGACAGAAATGTGGTTCATGACAGGAGGATGAACACATACACTTTAGAAAAGTATGGGAGAATCCATAGATTGCTTCCGATAAAAGATAAAGAAGTGAAGCCGGAAGTAAACAACACCATACTTCTCATGAGTGGGAAGGAACTTCTCACAGAGATAGAGAAGAACGAAGATCCACAATTCTTTGTCGTCAGGAAGCCGAGAATTGTCCTGACAAGAACAAGAGTGGACGACTTGCCGGAAGAGATTCAGGAGCTGTTGGGAGAGTTCGCTGATATCATCGTGGACGAACTACCTCATTCGTTGCCACCGATGAGGAGTGTGAGTCACCATATTGACCTCATACCAGGAGCAAGTTTGTCGAATAAAGCTACATATAGGTTGACGCCTCAGGAGAATGAGGAGGTCAAGAGGCAAGTGCAGGATTTGCTGGATAAAGGACTGGTGAGGGAGAGTCTTAGTCCATGTGTTGTTCCGACAGTACTAAGTCCGAAGAAGGATGGATGCTGGAGAATGTGTACAGACTCCAGGGCGATAAACAAAATCACCATCAGATACAGATTTCCATTGCCGAGAATGGATGATCTGATGGATTGCCTGAGCGGGGCAAATTATTTTTCAAAAATTGATCTGAAGAGCGGATATCATCAGATTCGCATGAGAGAGGGTGATGAATGGAAGACAACATTCAAGACAAATGAAGGTTTGTACGAATGGTTGGTCATGCCGTTTGGCTTGACAAACGCGTCGAGCACATTTAGGAGGCTGATGAATGAAGTCTTGAGGGAGTTCATCAGAAAGTTTGTGGTCGTATATCTGGACGACATACTGATTTTAGATAAAACAAAGGCTGAGCATTTAAGACATTTGGCCATTGTGATGAGAAGGCTACAACAGGAGAAGCTGTTGATCAATATGAAGAAGTGTTCCTTCATGTGGACAGAACTCATTTATCTGGGTTTTGTTATTTCGGCTAATGAGTTGAAGATGGATCCAAAGAAAGTGGAAGTGATAAAGAATTGGCCATCACCCATAAATGTTTTTGAGGTGAGGAGTTTTCATGGTTTGGCTAGTTTCTATAGAAAATTCATTAGGAATTTCAGTGGAATTAGCGCAGCAATGATGGACACCGTGAAGAAGCGGCATAAATTTTTTCACTGGACAACAGAGGCTGAGAAGAGATTCAATCTGTTGAAGCGGAAGATTACAGAGCAACCAATTCTGGTGTTGCCTGACTTTTAGAAGACATTTTAGGTGAAATGTGATGCCAGTGGATATGCTGTAGGAGGAGTCTTGAGTCAGGATGACAGGCCAGTGGCATATTTCAGCAAGAAACTGGATGATGCAAAGCTGAAATACTCCATGTATGATAAGGAGTTTGATGCCATCATACAAGCATTAAAGAAGTGGAGGCATTACTTGATACCCAAAGAATTTGTTTTGTACAGCGATAATCATGCATTGCAGTTTGTAAGTCAACAAGAGAAGTTGAACCAGAAGCATGCAAAATGGGTGGAGTACATGCAAAATTTCACATTTGTAATTAAACACATTTCAGGAACTGCCAACAAAGTAGCTGATGCTTTGAGCAGGAAATGTTTGTTGCTGCAGGAGTTCAGAGTCAAAACGTTGGGTTTTGAAAATCTGAAGGACATGTATGCAGGTGATGTAGACTTTAGAGAAGCGTACGAAGCAGCTGAGAATCCAATTCTCAGAGATCGGAGTCCTTGGATAGATTTCATGATCCAGGAAGGATTGTTGTTTAGGGGCAATCAATTGTGCATTCCGAATTGCTCCATGAGGGAGAATTTAGTGAAGGAAAAACATAGTGGCGGATTGGCAGGTCATTTTGGACATGACAAAACATTCACAAAGCTGAGCGAATCGTATTATTGGCCAGGCATGCAAGCAGATGTTAAACGATTTGTTGACAGATGCAGAATATGTCAACATTCAAAGGGCCGCAAGCAGAATGATGGGTTTTATCAGCCATTGCCCATACCCGAAAGGTCATGGGAAGCCATTAGCATGGATTTTGTTTTGGGTTTGCCGAGGACATAGAGAGGGGTTGATTCCATCTTTGTGGTGGTGGACAGGTTTTCCAAGATGGCACATTTTATTCCGTGTCATAAGACCAGCGATGCAACCCACATCGCAAATTTGTTTTTCAGAGAAATCGTTAGACTGCATGGATTGCCGAGAAGCATAGTCTCGGACAGGGATACCAAGTTCATAGGTCATTTTTGGAGGACGCTATGGAAGAAGTTGGGAACTAATTTGGCTTTTAGTTCAGCTTACCATCCACAGACAGATGGGCAGACCGAGGTGGTCAATAGGAGTCTAGGGGATTTATTGAGGAGCTTGGTGACAGAGCACCACAACAGTTGGGACCAGATATTACCATAGGCAGAGTTTGCGTACAACTATTTGGTGAATCGGAGTACAGGAAAAAGCCCATTCCAGATTTTGTATGGAACACAGCCAAGGGGAGTTTCTGAGCTCAGGGAGTCAAAACAAAGTGCGACTAGCAGTGCTAGTGCTGAAGAGTTCACTGAGGCGATGCAAGAACTTCACGCGAAGGTGAAGCAGCGACTGCAGAAGTCCAATCAAGAGTATAAGCGTAGAGCAGATCAACATCAGAGACAGCTTCAGTTCGAAGTTGGTGATCTTGTTCTGGCACATCTGAGGAAAGAAAGGTTCCCAAGGGGAACATATAACAAGTTGAAGATGAAAAATATCGGGCCATGTAGAGTCCTGAAGAAATTCGGGGAAAATGCATACGAGCTTGAGTTGTCGGATGGCATCGGGATATCTCCGATTTTTAATGTTTCGGATTTATACCCACACAGGGCTGGAGAAACAATGGCTGGAACTGAAGAACCAGTGGTCCAGTGGCAGAAACAATTACCAGTTGCAGAGAAACCGCAGATGGAGTGCATACTAGACAAGAGATTGGGCAAGAAGACCAGGCGGAAGCAGTATTTTGAATACTTGGTGAAATGGAAGAATCACCCAGTGGAAGATGCCAGCTGGGAGACTGAGGTAGTGATACAAAAACATGGGCAGACTGTCCAGGAGCTCATGGATAGGAGCCCATGAAATGTTCAAGCTGAGGAGTATGATGCAGGAGCATCCACAACTCATCAAGCGAGCCAGCACATCGAGCAGAAAAGACAGTTGGATAGCGCCAGCACCAAATTTTGAAACACCTTGATATGGTCACGCCAAACATTAATGAGAAGAGTTAATGAAGCACACCTTGTATATTGTAAATGGACCTTGAGCAGATAAGCTCTCGTCCTTAGTGGATAGAAAGGCATTTATTAGATTTAATGCTGTTAGATAGGAATTGATTATAGATTTGATAGTTGTAGAATTCGAGAGGGCAAACGGAATATAGGCACCCTCCTTTGTACATTGTAACATTATTCAGAATTATCAAGCATTCAGAAGAGAAGAGCATAACAGAGAAATTGTGGAGAACACCCATGGACAGAGTGAATTAATAGAAGAGAGTCTTTGATTCAGCTTCATGGTTTGTGTTGTTTCTTTGTGTTGATATCATGCTCATGGATGTTTGCTTTCTGTCATGCATTTGCTTTGATAATGTTGTGTATGTGATTTCATAATTGATTTTGAAATCTGTGAGAGAAAGAGAAGAATGAGTTTCAATTGTTTCTCTGTCTGAGCCAGGAGATTCCTGCATAGAGTGCAGTTGAATTCATCCACATAGAGTGCATTGATGAGGCTAGACAGATTCTCATCTGCCCAGAAGTTGAATTGGGTTATTAGAGCTGTGCAGGAGAAGGGCAGGTTGGATGCAAAGTCTCAGTGGCGATTCTGAGCCTTAGAGAGTGGAAGATTTCTGTTGCAGGTGAGTGCACAGAGTCTGGAAGGACCCAACACTTTGAAGGCTGTTGGAGGTCTGTTGAGAAAATCGTGGGCAAAATCTCTGAAGGAGAAGAAGAATTAAGCTCAGGAGGGATAGTTCCGTTGTGAATACTGTGGGAACAGACCCAGTGAAAGCTCGAACATGACGAAGCTTTGGAGCAAAGAAATCCTTAAGGGAAAGAAGCAACGACCAGGATTCGCAGGAGAATATCGCAAAATCCCGCTGATCGTCAAATCCGGGAGAAGTTGTGCGAGATTTAGTCCATTGGCACAGGAAGGAAGGATTAAAAGCCCATCGGGGTTCGGCCTTCAGAGTTTGACGAGGGGAGAGTTTTATGCTGGTCAAAATCGCGAGTAGCGATTTTCCGATTTAATCGGAGTCGTCGATCGCTACGGGGACACGTGGCATCAGATCCCGGAAGGTCGGGATTCGACATTCGGGGTTTTGTGATGCAAAGGAATTTCGACCGGTGAAACCGCGATCCCGCGATTCCCGATCGCACAAGTGAAGGAGGTGACGTGGTTGAGGGGGACCACGGGGTTTAGTGGAGTACAGGTGGAATTGTACCGAAGTTCGAGGGAAGGAAGGTCCCAAAGGGTGGAAGACCCAAATCTACCCGTGCATCAGAGATCGGCACATCGGGCATAGGGGATTGTAAGTTAAAGTTGTTGACATCGTGGACAGCGATTTCCCGATAGGGAAATCCCCGATAAGAAAGAAAACGTTGACCCTTTGACCATCGGGTTTCGGGGAAGTGAAAGACCCGATATTGTGAGCACTGAACTCGCGAACTCGCAAGTTTCGATTTCCCGATAAGGAGTGGGAGATCACCAGGAGGATCCTGTGGGTGTAGAAGAGTCCCGAAACGGGATTGAAGAGTGATACAGCTCTTCGGGCCAAGTTTAGAGAAGGTCTTGGTGGAAGCGGGCTGCCGACGAGGCAATACTTGCGTCACAAGACTGATCCAGGGAACCCTTGGCCAAAGGGGTTAGCCGGCATGAGAAGAAACAACACACCTCCCTCTCAATGAGAGTGGACATTCTACATCACGCCAAGCTTGTCTTTGGAGCACCTCGAGTCTTTCCTCTCCTAGTCAAATCACCATGACTAATAGGAGAAAGACTACGCCTGGGCCATTCATCACTAACCAAATCATCATGGTTAATTCTATGAGTGAATGTATCATTTTCCCTTGGTCAAATAAACATGGCCAATCTGGAAGAATGTCTTCCTGATGCTACTCATTTGTGGACGTGTACTAGAGATTTCACAACTCCCTTCTGCATCATGTCTTGAATGAAGTCCTGCAAGAAACTGCTTTCATGACTTCCAATATTGGTTGCTATATACTCTGCCTCTGTTGTATGGATTGCCACTAATGTATGCTCCATGCTCAACCATGAGATCATACCAATCCCAAACTGAAGTAGCATCCAGAAATACTCTTTCAATCCACTGCACTCCCTGCCCAGTCAAAGTCTATATAACCCTGTAGTTGTCTAGGTTCAACCATGTGTTGACTCAAGGTATTCACTACAAAACATATGTCTGGCCCGGTGTTAACCAAGTACATCAAGATTCAATCAGTTGTCTGTACATCATGGGATCCACCAATTCTGAAGATGAATCACTCAAGAGCTTTAGATTTATCAGGTCATGGACTTGTAGTCCATCATCCCTAATCTCCGCAGGATCTCAACAATATATTTTCCTTGGCTAAGGAAAATCTCATCTTATCTCTACCACGCCTCCAATCCCAAGAAGTAATGCATCAAACCTAGATCCTTCATCTTGAACTCTGGAGCGAGCTCCCTCTTGCACCCCAACTATGAGTTTCTCATCCCCTGTCAGAAATAGGTCATCCCAAGCTCATCAAGTGACTGTATGACCTGACATATCATGTCCTGGGTGCATGTTTGGGCCCATACAAAGCCTTCTTCAATCTGTAGACATGAGAATCCTTCTCATGTATCTTGTGACTGCTCTATGTACACTTCTTATAGCTGCTAAAACAAGTGTCTCGTCATAGAATCCTCAGGCCATAAGTCAAGCTTTGTACATCTCTATCTTGCCATCTACACCATGCCTGATCTTGTAGATCAACTTGGAAGTCACCACAGACTTCCCTTCTTGTCTCATAATCAAGGTAAAAGGTCCACATCCCAGTCCTTCTAACTAGCTTCCTTCACTGAAACAAGGGAATCCTCCTAGGAGGTCTCATATCTCCTCAAGGTCTCTAAAGTTTTTGATATAGCCTCCTGTATGTCGGTCCTGGAGGACATCTCTCCCATCTAAATCTAAATTTGAATATGAAGAGGAATACTTTCTGAATGAAAGTCTCTAAGCAACTGAATCTCTCTTAGATCATGCTCACTTTGATCCTGCATTCTCCCTCTGAAGCTTGACTCCCTCTGAAGCTATATTGTCTTCGGAGTCATCTGCTCCCTCTGCATGTGTTGACCTGTTCTTCTCCTTCATTACATGGATGTGCACAACTCTGTGTATGGATAGTCTGCTTCGTGTTTCCTCCTGCAGCCATCATTATAGATCCCTCTCAAAGCTATTACCTCTGACCTGCTCGGAACAAGAAACAAGAACAACAATATCTCCATGGTAACCTCCATGGAGTTTACAAGATACCCTGCCTGGAATAAGGTCAACCAAGAACATCTCCTATATGAGATCAATTTATCTTGTAAACAAGTGCATTATTAATATGAGCATTTACTTAATGGTAGTCATACCAACAATAATCAAGTGTTACTAATCTAGCAATAACAATGGCAATAACGATTACTACTCTGGTTACAACACATACTTACACTGCAACAATATAATGAAATATCAAACCTGATATGCAAACCTGGAGTTTAGTTGTTGTTGTTCCACTTGGGTTGCCTTCTATAGTTTCCCGATCTTGTGCTTGGAAGCACTAATGGCTAAAGGACATCTAGAATGAGGAGAACTATGTGCTTCCAGGATCTGAAGTTATATGCTCCATCCATTCTATCTTCAACTCTCATGATGGTTGTCATTTTTCGTTGGTAGAAACCCTAGCCCCCAAAAACCTCAAATTTTCAAAATTCACCAAACTACATGATTAGGGTTTCATGGGGTGTGCTAGGGTAGGGCACACTGCTCTGTGAAACAATTATCCCCAACGTCCATGGGATAGTGCTCAACAAGCTTGAAAAAGTATTGTAGCTGTAAGGTGCTGCTGTAGCGATCTTCCTTCCAATGGTCAAACTATTATGAAGGTAACCAACTCTAATTCCATGTTATATTTTCCTTATTTACAGAGCATTAGTGTTACTTCTGTTCTTTTACTTCATTACCATTAACACACACACACACACACACACACACACACACATATCATGTATTGAGCAGTAGCAACATAAACATGAGACAAAAAGAACACAAGAGATTTATCCTGGGAAAACCCCAAATGGAGGAAAAACTCAACAACCTTTCTTAGATAGATTCCATTCACAAAGCAAGTCCAATCAAATAAACCCTAGCACAAAGGCTAGCTCAACTAGAAATACCACCATAGTTGCAACAACAACACTACACCAAGATAACACACCTCCTCAAGGAGTAGCACATAAGAGAGAGATATCAAAAGTCTGAACAAGGAGAAACTGAGTCATTGTAGCAGTTGCGTCACCTTATCCAAACTTGCGCCTTGCTTCTGTGTAGCTGAGAGAGTGCATGTGAGTGAACAAATGAGCTATGACACCTCCTTATTTATAGTCTTCTTGTCCTTCTAGTTGGGTCGACTTCTCTTCTAGGAAGGTGTCTTTTCATTATACTTTATTCTTTTGGGCCGACTTCTCTTCTAGGGTATTTCAACATATGTCCAATGGATCTCTTGCTTTTGGAATCTTCTCTGCATCTAAGAAAGGTCATCTAGGAGGGAAAGATCCTCTCGCAGCTTCCAAAATATCAACAGAGAATGAGTGCCACGTGTCGAGTGGTACGGGTGCCATGTGTCATGCTAGGTGGCATGACAATATAGGGCCACATGCCCCAAGATTCCAATTGTAATCAGATCTCGACTGTCGAGAAATTTTGGGAAACAAACCTTACGAAAAGGTCAATAGTTGATGCCCGAAAGATCTGAGATGACATCGGATGACATCATTCAACAAATAAGGAGTTGACAAGTGTCAACATCCTGTTGGGTGAACCTTGGGAGCTACGATGACGTTTATGCCGTGTTAGCCCATGTGGGAGGTCCATGTGTCACATGGTAGTTGTGCCATGTGTCAAGTGGTTTTAGCATTTTCGGACAGAGCTCCGTGGGGAAAACTTGTGCCACATGTCACAAGATGACAATGGCCATGTGTCATGTAGTGGTTAGGACATGTGGCATGTGAGGATAGGTCCGCATGTACAAGATGTCAGCTCATCTCAGTGCCCAATAGTCATGTATCGCAACGTGGCTAAGGACAAGTGGCGCCATATGGTGGGGCCATGTACCCTGGGTGCCAACTCATCCCGGATCGAGAGTTTTGGGGCATTGCAAAATGAAAAAGGGCCAACACCCCGATGGCCGATGTCCCGAGATTTGAGGTCCCACGGTCCCGACGACCGGTGGACATGTGTCATCAGTTGGTGAGAGTGGACTTCGGGAGGATGTGGAGCTCGACGTTGGGCGCAGAAAAGGTCGAAGGTCCGGTGGCTAGGTGGTAGGTGTCATGCCAGCACCATGCCAACACACAATCAACAACCACGTTTTGCAGGCAAGATACATTAATGCCACGTCGGATGGGCATAATGGCATGGAGCCACGTGGCAGTACAGAGACATTTGGCCCATAAAGGCCCAAAACATCAAAGGGCCATAACTTTTGATCTAGGGCTCTATTTTGAGCAAACTTATAGTCGTTGGAAATCTCTTGGCGAGCAAAATATGCTGGCGTCCTCAAAAGGAGGTTTGGAAATGGTTGAAGGAAGGAGAAAATTTAATACCCCATCCCTTAAAGGGGTACTTAGGGGGTTGGGTGTGTTACAATAGAAATACAAACAAAAATAAAAGAATGTTTTCTCAACTAAATATTTACAATTGTATTTTGTTTCCTTGTAATTATTTTATTATTTACATATAAAAACAATACTCTACTTAAAATGTCATTTTTGCATGGATTATTATATTTACCTAATTCTACAATGAAAATAAGTTTGAGTGTTGATTAAATCGTGACTTAAGTTTAAACATGATGAATAGTTTTTGTTGACTTACAAGAAGAACAATACCAGCAACAATATTATATGGAAATAAAAATGAAAACAAGTTCAAGTTTTCTCTCGCTAAATCTTTATAGTCACATTTTTTTCTTTATAATCATCTCATTATTTACATATAAATACAATGATCTACTTCAAATAAGATTTTAGTATGGATTAGCACAATCGCCCAATTTAATGTTAGCACCAAACAACTTTAGATGGAAACAAATGCATGTCACTTTCGTTGAAGTTTCAACAATAAAGCATGGGACTTTAAGCTTCTACAAGGTTAGATTCACTTCACACAACTCATTGCAACATTGGAAACTTTGTGAGTGACCAAAGTATTATTTCAAACACTATCTATCAAACATATAGGCGAGTGAGTAAACATGCCTATCTCCACAAATGTTTGAGCCACCAAAAAGTGCTCGAACAAAAATGAGTTTGAGTCCATGCTAATCTTGCCACTTCTGCCATGTCAACAACCTCTAGAAACATTTATCTAACAATAATAATAATAATGTGATGCCTTGTTTCTTTATCATCATAGGTTACAACAACATCATACATTCAACCAACATTAGTCTTAAACTTCAGTCTTTTGCAATCTCATATTCTATGGTAGCAAGTCACTCACGCAAAGGTTTTGTAGTAGGCAAAACTACAATTGCACTATACTTTATTGATATTCCAAAATGAGAGTGACTAATCATTTCATTCTTTTGGGATATAGAATAGCATTTCTGTGGACTAGTGTATGATGCAAGAGAAAAATTAGAACAAGCTAAAACTATCTCATTTGACAAATGAGGTTGAAAGTCATAGAAGATTGCCGATCCAGCTACCATGTTGCTAACATGCATTTTGCAATATAGTTTCTCTAGCAACCTACCTTTAATCAATTCAAGCATGCAACTAACAAAAACTACTCATAAACCATCAAACTTAACAGAGTTTGTAAAACATAGCAAGGTGACAAACACGAGCTAGCCCAAAACTATGGTAGTGAAAGTCACAATGTCTTAGATCTCTTCAACAAGCACCAACCATCAAATCTTTATCAACTTAAATCAAAATATGTCATTGTGCCATTATGGCATACTGATCCTTATTTATTACAGGTCGTTTTAATGAGTACTTATCCTTATTTACCACACAACGTGTTAAGAACATTGAGCCATGGACACCTTGAATGCCTTTAAGTCACCATCCACACACGACATTTCAATTACAAATAAAGTGAACCCATCGTAAATGCATCCAGGTACATAGGAATGATTTCATAACAATCTTTAAAAATACCATTATTCTGATTTTACTCTATTTTATCAAAATTTTACTTTATTTTACCACCAAACAAAAATTAGAAAGAACTTCCATAAAATGAAAGGCCCTTTCTTCATAAAATGGGTCTGCGTAGAAACACTTTGCGTGAGAGGTTTCCAACTTCCTCAAAATTGTGAAAAGAAAATGGAGAGAAAGCATTCCATAAAATGAAAGCTCCTTTCTTCATCAAATGGGTTTGCGTGGAAACACTTGCGTGACAAGGTTTCCAACTTCCTCAAAATCATGGAAAGAAAATGGAGAGAGGTCACATTCATAATTTTTAACTACTACAAAAGAGAAAATCAATAAAGTAAAAAATATTTTTCATAGCAAATTTTAGGCATATCTTCAATGTAGAAATCGCAAATGGATAAAAAAACGGCGCACAGATAAACGGCGACGAAAAAGAAATCATACGCACTAATTGGGTTTGATATTCTATGAGAGGATACCAATTATACACTTTACCGTGACTTAATTCAGAGTGACGGTCATGGATTTGTGTTGGGTATCCACACACACATCAGGCAGCTATTATTCCCTCACTTCTTCAAACACTTGGGATGCTGTATTCGCCCCCGGCAAACATACCAAATCCTTTAATTTTCATCTGAGAAAAGAGAAGAGCAAAGGAGGTGTTGTTGTTGGAGTTCATGAAAAATTCATTGTCAAAGATTGTGTTGAACAACGCGCACATAGTGCACATACAAAAAAGGTGTCAAGAGACACTTCAAAAACCGGGACGAAATCTACAGAACAGGTACAAGAAAGTGCATATCTGGAGAGAGAGATTGCAAGTTCAAAGCGGGCATTTAGGAGAACAATGTCAGCCATTTTGACGATGGAGGCTGCAAAAGCAGGAGTTGAAAGGAAAGCCGCAACTAAGAAGGCCACAAATCTCTTTCCAAAGGCTGTTCTTGAAGCTCTGAATGACAGGATACGTAACAAACAATGGCAGTGTGCTCTTCAGGTAATTTTGAAAATTTATCTCAATATCTCGATTTCCATGCTTTGTCACACACCCAAAACAAACAACAAGGGAATCATATTTATCTTCACGAATGGGCCTTTTGAATTGTGGAACATAAAGCTGACCAAATTCGTTCCTTTTTTTTTTATTTTTTTTTATCTCAAACCAGTTTTGAAATTGGGGTTGAATGCAAAATTTTAAGAATGTCAAAAAAACAGGTCCACTATTTAATTAGGACTCTAAGGCTAGGTCTTACTCATTATTTACTGTTGTTCTGTATGTTTGTTTCATTGTTAAGGGGGAAGCTGAATTCCACTAGTAGATAAAATGGGGCAGGTTCAATTTGTTAGAATATGATGGATGTGCTCGTTTTATCATAGACAATATTACTATTGTCACCCAACCATAGGCCGAAGCCACCCTCCAAGCACCTTAACCTTGACAGAGAATCACTCCGGAAGCCAACCCTAGGCTAGATAGCCAAACAAGGGGTAGCACACCTTTCTCCAATGATAACACACCAAACAAGTGCTGATCAGATAGTCCAAACCATAATCAAGAGATAGTCCAAGCCAAAACGTAATATGCTAGCTGCAACAACTTCAACGACAACTTCTCCTCCAAACTTGTGCACAAACTAGCTAACTGCAGTGCGCACAAGTGAGCTCTGTAGTTCTGAGAATGCCTGCCAGAATGAAGACTGACCTCATGTATTTATACTGATTCTGGCTAACTGCCTGGGCCGACTTCTCATTCTGGGTGCCTATTTACTTAGTATATAATATTTCTTCTGGCTGACTTCTTCTCTTGTAGGCTAATAACCTAATACCAATTATCCTCTTGAGCCGACTTGTCTTCTAGGGTTATTAGCCAACTCATTAGGGTTTCTTCTTGCTTCCCAGAATATATGAGCACCATCATCACTATCAGTGTCATCAACTGCATCATTTCTCGAAACCATACTCCATCTGAGTAATTAGACATGATGCTGGATAAGTCACTCACTTCATAGAGTGACACAAGAACCATTCTTCTAATCCGAACATATGTCCTAGAAGAGTAAATTTCCTAGACCATTTTCCGTCTGGGAAATCTCTGTCCATTGATCATCCATCTAGCTGATAATCATTTCCAACACTGCTGATAGTCTTCAAGGCAATCAGAACAATATAATTCAATAGAACACAACTGTGTCTATCCATAATAGTATTACAATCCATTGATACACTACCACACCAAGTAGCACACAGATACTTGATCAGTGATGTATAGTCACAATCAGTGGAACACAATCCACCATAGTAGCATACATCTACTGTCATACAGTGTCCATAACAATCATCCGATATCAACCTGCACAGAAAACATTGTTATGATATAAACTGAATCATCTGGGCCATTCTTCCACTCACATCTGTGAGATTTGGAAGAGCATCTGCCCTCAAAAGGTCAAATATCAATGATGAGTTATCTGGACTATTCTTCTCAAGCAAGGAAGAATAATTGTCCTGATTTCTGAGCCTGGACCATTCCCACCCTGGGTCATTCCTCCGGCACTAAACAAAGTGCAACCTAGAGAGAATGAATCTGCCCTAAGGAATGACTGTCCGGACCATTTCCTAAGGAAATGATTGTTCTGCACCAACCTCCAAAATGGACCATTCTTCGAAACTACTCACAACTGTGAGCTTCGAAAGAATGACTATCCGGCGAGACTGCCCTAGACCATTCCCCATGTTAACCACAATGGGAAATCGCTGTCTATGGTACATCAACAATCCATTGAACCATTTTCGTTACGAAAAAGACCGTTCGATCTGAACCATTTTCCGAACTGGAAAATGCCCGTCTGTCAGAAATCTCAAATCACTTTCCGAACTGGAAAGGAACTGCTCATCTTGGACCATTTTTTGAACTGAAAAATGATTGTCCATAAATCAATAACACATCAGTGCTCCCTCCCAACCTGGGAGTCATCTCTTCCTTTTTCAATAAGGAAGTCGTCTTCACGAGCTCCAACTTGAGTACGCAAACTCTTTCACCTTGGACAGAGGCTTTACCAAAATGTTTTCTTATCTACTCATCTATGGAGATATATATATTGGAGAACCACTTCTCTTTTCTAGACTTCATCATGGAGAATGTAATGCTTGATCTCAAATGTACTTCGGTCTTTTTGGAACACTGGTTTTCTCTGAAGGCTTCATATAGCTTTGATCAATATAGTATATTATTATTGGATTCCTCTTGGTTTCCTGCTAGCTCATAACATCGTGGCAAGGGTCATACTGGAACATATTCAAGTGGTACTTCTTCTGCCATCATGAGAGTTTGTCATGGATTAACAATCCATCATTTTGAGCTTCTGAGTAACCATTCTGATATAATATCTCTGATATAGAAAATCTTCATCACGCTTCTGCTGTGCATTGGAGATTCTTCACCAAGTTGTCTTCTTCCATCAACATACAAGGGTCTCTTTTTGGTATACCTCAAAGCCTTGAGGTTGCTCTACATGTAAACTCCAACCCATGGATATTGCGAACTATATACTGGCTCATGTAGAGGTATGTCTGGTTTACTTGGAGCAGACAATCATCATAGTCTTCTCCCTTCATCTGGGAGAACTTCTAGTTCTGGATCTCACAATGCTTGCATTCATAAGTCTTCCATACACTATTCTTCATCACACTTTTCATTTCCTCTGCTTGATTTCTTTTTGGTGAGTTCATATCAGGCTGGTAGTCTTGTGATTCTTGATGGCTGGTTGTTCTATCTTTTCTTTCTTTCTTGGAATCTTCATGTTCTTCCTCATGTTTCTCTTTAGCTTCTTGGGTCCATGGAGTTTCTTATAGATTCCATGCCCTAAAGATTTCACTTCTTTCTTTCATCATATAATCACGGATGTGGATGGACAACCAGGGATACTTTTAGGCTTCTTTTCGAAGAAGGCTTATTCTAAAGTCAAACTGAACACGTACTGCTTTTCATCGCTGCTACTATGGATATATACTTCATCATCTTCAATGGATCATAGGATTAGCTCTCTCCTAATTCTTGCTTCATGTATGAGTGCATGTTTTTCTTTTGGAAGTATATAATCGACTCCCTCCATCTAACATAATCCATGCTTCCGTCTGCATCTTTATTGCCTTCTGCAAAGTGTCACAAATCTTTTTCCAATTTCCTCTTGATTGCTGACTTCTTTCTGTGTTTACTTCTTCTAGGTTTCTTCAAGATTGGTTCTGATTTCGGCTTATCTTGCAGCTTGTCTAGTCATAGTGATAACAGTCCTTATCTTGTTGTTCTTTCATAAGTATAGTTTCTCTTTGAACGTATTATCTTTTAAGAAATAGATATGTAAGATATGTACAGAAAACATGGTATGTACAAGAACAATGAGGAGTATTGTTACCTTATTTTAGAAGAAGAAGTCTTTTTCATCCTGCTTATTCTTCTTTGTAGGTTCCTTTTCTTCGGCAATTAATGCTTCGTGTATCTCCTTCCTTTGCTTTAGCTCGGGACAATGATTCTTGTAGTGACCATACTTTCGACAGTTGAAGCATTGTATTTCTGACATATCTTTCTCTTGATTTGGCTTCTTCCTTGAACCAAACTTCCTTTTGTTCCTGAACTTCTTGAAGCTTGCTGTGAAGGCTTGATCATCGTACTTCTTTTAGGGTTTCTCTTTTGCACTGATCCTTGATTCTTCTTGAGGACAACACGTCCAAAGTTCTTCAAATGTAGGATACTCCTTCCTTGTGTTCATGCTTGTGGCAAATGCATCCCATGTCTTGGGAAGACCATTGAGTCCTATGTTTACCAATTCCTTCTCTGAAATGATCTCTTCAATGGCTTGTAGTTGATCTCTTAACTGAGAGATTCTTACAAAGTATAATGTTATGCTGTCATCATCATTCATCTTCATGTCATGGAGCTCATTCTTCAGACTCATTACTTGTCCAATGTTTCTAACTGAGAAGAGGTTTGTTAGGGCATCGTACATCTTCTT
>JZKD02S1771516.1:120389-137680 GCA_000966675.3 Picea glauca
AGGGGAAATTTGGAGGCATCTTTCTCCATGTACAACCTGCATAACATGGCCACCATGTATTGATAAGGTTTTTTAAGCACGATTGTAGGATATCCGCCGATGGGTCTGAGTTTGAACTGCTTATCTAGTTTGTACCAGATGTGACATAACTCCTTGGCTATATGCTTGAACTCGCCAAGAAGTTCATTGTTTAGCTTCTTGGTCCCTTTCTCCAGATGATAGAATTTTGCCAGGTCTTCGAGTTGGAATGACACTATAGGTTCTACCCTAGCGTTGAAAATGTACCTATTCCCCAATCTCACACAATTTAGTATCCAGGTGATGGTGTCAGTGCAGGGGATTACAACAACGTAGGATGTTACTCTGTGAATTCCAAACCTTATGATGTTTTTCAAAATCTTGAGTTTGTCCTAGTCCTTTGCATTAGTGGTGAATTTTTTTTTTGAACATTTGATATATGTCACCCCATCTGAGTACATATTCTCCCCTTTCTAGGAATCCAGAGCCTACCAGAGGTGTCATTATATATTTCCCCAACAATGTCTGTCCAATCATCAAACTCGCGGGTGCTCCTAGAGGCCTCGATGGTAGGTGCCTTTATTTTTTCTTCTTCCTCAGAGACAGATCTGAATCTATAAAGAAAATATGATATCAGTTCAAAGAAAAATCCATAATTAATACATATATATCCAGAAATAATTTGTCTAAGTAGATCACATGGAATACCTAAGGAATCATTGGTGTTGATACTGGGTGGGATGTCGTCATCAGAAGAAGAGAGTATGATAGCGGGCATTGTTTAAATCTTGGTGGAAAGATAGAGAGAAAATCACATTG
This sequence comes from Picea glauca, assembly GCA_000966675.3. Lineage (NCBI taxonomy): Eukaryota > Viridiplantae > Streptophyta > Pinopsida > Pinales > Pinaceae > Picea > Picea glauca. Next base: position 121,227 of record JZKD02S1771516.1, read on the forward strand.
AAAATATTAATAGGCTTGAAATCGGAGCAGTTCTTATGAATTGCTCTGATGCCTATCAGAGGAGATGACGTTAACTATGCCAATGGGTTAATACAAAACCAGAGAATTTGGTGTGAAGGTTTTCGATGGGACTGGAGAGGTTCATGCAAAGAGCTTCGATGAGCACTAGATGGGTTAACATAAAGTGTGTCGACAACCATTTTACACATCGAAGAAGTTTACGAAAAAGTCTTCGAAGACACCAAAGCACTTTATATCAAGCTTACCGATGGACATGCGTAGATACCAGATAATTTGGCATGGAACCCTCTGGTTTACACTGGAGATATTCATGTTAACTCCTTCGATATTATTAGAGGAGTCCGTGGTGAATTCTCTGGTTCTCAATACCTAAAAAAAAAACCAAGTTCATCAACTGAACCAATGAAGGTTTCTCCGCTTTACATTTTAGGGATGAATGGAAGGTCGAGGTATTATGTCTCGATCATCGTCAGGCATGGAGGATAAAGTTTAGGCAAGCTATAGAATGACCTAGTGAATGAAAAAAAACTACGTCAAGAGCTGTAAACATGATATTGGTGCCTTTAAAAAGTTAGAGCTATCACAATTGAGGCAACAATAACTATGTGTTCAACCTCTATGGATTTGGTTGATGGATATTCGACTTCGTTGGTGAAATTAGGTAGGCTCTGAGGGCATATTTTCATCATGGCCACACCAGAGATGGTTTTATGTGCTCAGGTTATGGATAACTAACAATGATGGCTGGTGGGAGGGGGGTAAGGTGCTAGTCAGAAATGGTAGCAGGTCTCGCAAACATGAGGTAGAGACCCTTTGCTTATGAAACTCAAAACCCTAACACTAGCAACATAAACTAGCGAGAAAAAATGGTATGGGTGATTTTTAGGGCTTACCTAGAAAAAATTCCACATGGGGGAAAGGTAGACGGGAAATGGTAAATCGAAAATGAGAAGCCCTCACTCCTTCGATATCTTTGTGTTTACGTTCGAAACCTCTCTCTCTATTTCTCATGGATGTTCGACAAAAAATGGTCGAGAGATTGGAGGTGAGTATGCTTTTATAGCACCAAGCAAAATAAATTCCATGAGAGGAAGGTGCATTCCTATCAGAGAATTTTAAGGGAATTTCTTCGATATACATCAGAGGACTTTGTGTTAAAGTCCCCGGTGTAAACTGGAGGACACACACCGATGGTCATGGAGGGTAAAGGATTAAATCCTCAGGTTTGACTGAAGAAGTTAGTACAAAATCCTCCATTCAAAACGAAGGATTTAATACAAATTCATGCAATGGTTATGAGGAGAAGGTGGGGACTCCTTTGGTTCTATCGAAGGAGTTTATGGGAACTCCTTCGGTCGAACCGAAGAATTTAAGTTAAAGTTGTGTAATGGTAAAAAGACTCTTTAGAGGCTTTTGAAGGAAGTGTCTCGATTGTTACCAGAGGAGATGAAGGGAAATCCTCCAGTGTGCACCAGAGGAATTTAAGGAAACTCCTACAATGTACACCGAAGGAGATTACATTAACTCGTCCAAAAAAAAAAAATATTTTCTTCAAAATTTTGCTTAAGTGCCTAAAATCAGAATTGCAAACTCAACCAAAATATGGAACTTGAAGTAGTTTACTCAGAGAGGAGGGGGAAATCATGTTCAAAACTCAAGTCAAGAGGTTTTCAAAGAAGAGAGAAAATAAAATGGGCTCCATTTTTTTCAACAAGGTATTTTCAAGAAGAAAACAGAAGAAAAAGGAGGGTAGTTTGTGCCTAGCACAACACAGATCAACATTTCTGCATATTGAACCTTTGCAATATTGTCTCGACATATTTCCTCTGATTTAACTAGAGTATATTTTTTTCTCAATCTCTTTTAATTTCCCTTCCCAAAATGAAATTTGCAGCACCCATATCCTTCATGTCAAATTTAGAGGACAAATGAGTTTTCACATCTTGGACAATCTCCTCATTGTTTCCTATCAACAACATGTCATCCAAATACAAGACCAAATAAATAAGATGATCACCGACTAATTTGAAATACACACAGTGATTGGCTTTTCTCCTTTTGAATCCAAGTCCCAACATATGAGTATCAAATTTTTGATACCACATCCTTGGTGATTTCTTTAACCCATATACAAACTTTTTTAGCTTACACACCATCTCTTTCTTTCCCTTCACTACAAAACCTTCTGGATGCTTCATGTAGATTTCTTCTTCCAGATCCCCATGTAGGAATGTTGTCTTCACATCCATCTATTCTACTTCAAAATTAAAAGTAGCAACAACAAATAAAATAAATATAATAGAATTTAACTTGGAAATAAGAGAAATTTTTTCACCAAAGTCAATTTTCCCTACATGGGAATTACCTTTTGCTACTAATTGAGCTTTGTATTTATCCTCTTAGCCTTATGCATTCAAATTCTTCTTAAACACCCATTTGTTACCAATAGTATTTGTTCTAGTTGATAACTCCACTAGATCCCAAGCCTCATTCTTGTCCAAGGCTGCCATTTCTTCCACCATGGCATTTTTCCAGAGTTTGTCATCCTCTGAACCCACTACCTCCCTAACATTTCTTGGATCATCATTAGTAATAGGCATAGAAAAAATTGAATGGAAATTAGGTGGAGTATACCTTTTTGGTGCCTTCTTTCTGTAACCGATCTCCTCAATACTGGAGTATGGGGCTCTTCTTCTTTTTATTGTCATTCTTCTGTAGAGTCTGATTCATCATCCTTCAATTCAAACTCTATTTTCTCTAGTTATTCATCCCTTGGTAGCACTTATTGTTTGAAATCATCTTTGATTTCTCTAAATACCACATCTCAACTATACACTACCTTTTTAGTTTATGGGTTCCAAAACTTATAACCTTTCAAACTATTTTTACATCTAATAAAGATACACTTTTTCGCATTTTTATCTAGATTACTTATATTTTCCAGTGGAACATGTACATAGGCATCACAACCAAATACCCTGAGATGTGTAAGAGAGGGTTTCTTACTAGTCCATACCTCATTTGGAGTCTTTTCGTCTAGAGATGATGAGGGTTATTGATTAACCAGGTAACATGCAGTACCCATTGCCTCTACCCATAATTCCTATGTTAACCCAACATCATTGAGCATGCTGCTTGCTCTTTCCATCATTGTCTTGTACATCCTTTCTGCAACTCCATTATTTCAAGGTGTGTATGGACTATTCTTCTGCCTTTCTATGCCACACTTCTTATAAAATTCTTCGAATTCATTTTCACAGAATTCTCCACCAATATCCATCCTCCACAATTTAATTCTCTACTTTGTCCAATTCTCCACAAGAGCCTTAAACTCTTTAAACTTGTCAACGACTTCATATTTCTTCCCGAGGAAATAAATACATGTATTCCTCAAGGAGTCGTCTATAAATGAGACATAGTACACATATTTACCTAATGATTGAACTGACATAGGTCCAAAGACATCACTTTGCATCAACTCTAATATTCCCTTTGCCCTCGTAGCACCGGAGGATAATCTTACACGATTCTTCTTCCCATATAAGAAATGTTCATAGAAATAGAATTCCAAAGAGCAATTGGACATACCTTCAACCATACCTTTACCATGTAGTACTCGAAGGCCCTTCTCTCCGATATGCTACAATATTTGATGCCGCAACATAGTCTTTTCTCTAGAGATTGTAGGTGTTTTTCCTTCTTCAGATCCAATCTCAGGAACAATGGAACTATTGCACCCATCCCTGATAGTGTTTCCTAGTAGCTTATATAGAGTTCCAATTTGAAATTCTGTGAACAAAACCATTTCCCCTTGAACCATCTTGTAGGTTTCCTTCTCAAACACTGTTTTTACACCTGCATCATCCATCTTTCTTATAGAAATCAATTTCCTAGCCAATCCAGGGATGTGCAACATAGATAATTTTAAGGATGGAAATTCATCTAAAACTGTAGAAACCTTGCTGAATCTTACTAGTCCTTAATATGCAAACTATAAAATGTTTGGCGATATTTTTGTCAAAATATTCAATTTTCTAAGGATTTTATATAGTTTTTATAAAATGTGGGCTATTTTTTAGGTAAAAAAAAATTAGTCTATAAAATTTGGGCAAATCATTTTTAGAAAAAATGGAAATTGGTGAATCTTTTTTTGGAAAAAAACATGGAAAAATATCCCATGGGAAATATATAGCCCCCGAAATTTTCTTTCATGCAGAACACCATGGAGTGTTCTAATCCTAACATCTCTGAGCGTCGACTTGACTTTTCTTCATCCTATGACTTTTCATACTCATAAAACCACTCCCCGTGATAATTCATATGAAAGGATGCACTTGAGTTGACCATCCATGCCTCATGATATACCTGTGTACTTGAAAAAACCAAGTACACATCCCTTCCTTCATCTATGAAGGTGTTTTCTTCAAGTACACATCCCTTCCTTCATCTATGAAGGTTTTTTCTTCTGTAAAAGGGGCATCATCATATCCCTTCCGTCTCTCAACACTTTTGGATCACATTGTTTCTTGTAATGACCTTCCTTTCCACATCTTCAACACACCTTTACAAATTATTCAGGATATTTTGATATTCCCCTAGATTTAGATCTCTAACTTCAACACTTATTCCTATTTCTTTCCTGGGAGCGTCCTCTTGCAAATAAGAAATTTGCGTTGTGTCTTTCCATGTTTTTCCGCCTCATCTCTTCTGACAACAAGGATGAGACCACATCATCAAAAATTAAAGTTGTTGCATTACTACCTATGGTCACAACTAGACTATCCCACAATTCTGGTAAAGATCACAATAAACTGATACACTTTATCGTCATCATAAATCTTAATATTAACAAATAATAACTCACTTACTATAGTATTGAAGGTGTTCAAATGCTCTGTCACTGAGTCTCTAGATTTCAGCCTTAGGTTGTACAACTTCTTATGTAAGAATAGTTTGTTTACCAAGGACTTAGACTGATATAAATCCCCTAACTTATTCCATAATGCTTGATTGTAGCTTCCCCTGACACATTTAGTAAGGGTTAAGGGGAAGCTACAACCAAGCATTATGGAATAAGTTAGGGGCTTTGTATCAGTCTAAGTCCTTGGTAAACAAACTATTCATACATAAGAAGTTGTACAACCTAAGGATAATATTCATATCAATGGGGATTCCACTAAAGGGTCAACTAACCATTCCTCAAGCATAATATTCTTCTTAAGGGGGGTCCCGAGGAAGGGCCTATTAACCTTACTTACCAATTGTTTTTCCCATTGAGGGGAGCTAGGGGAAGATTCAATTAACCCTTACTCTAGATTATATTTCACATTGAGAGAATCCCAAGGAAGTGTTGACTTGCCCTTTTTCAAGGGTAGTATTCACATCAATGGGGATCTTAGGGAAGGGTCAACTGACCCTTCCTCAAGCATATTATTATTTTCAAAGGCGAGTTTAAGAAGGGTTAGTTGAGCCTTCCTTGAGCATAGTATTCTTGTTGAAGAAGAGATGGGAAAGGCCATGCACAAGATGTCTATGAGGTACTAAGACATATGGAATCTCAGGAAGGTCCTGAGCCGAGATTCTACGTGGGTTGTGATGGATTCTACTAGTTTTTATGATAGGATATCATCCAAGTTGAACGATAATCCTTTATCTACGTAGTAGTAAATCAACGACATAGATGATAGTGGAAATTTGGAAGCATATTTCTCCATGTACATCCTGCATAACATGGCCACCATGTATTGATAAGGTTTTCTAAGCACGATTGTAGGATATCTGCCAATGGGTCTGAGTTTGAACTACTTATCTAGTTTGCACCAGATGTGACATAGCTCCTTGGCTATATGCTTGAACTCACTAAAAATTTCATTGTCTAGCCTCTTGGTCCCTTTCCCCAGATGATAGAATTTGGCTAGGTCTTCGAGCTGGAACGACGCTATAAGTTCTCCTTTAGCATTGAAAATGTACCTATTCCCAAATCTCACATGATTTATTATCCAAGTGATGGTGTCAGTGCAGGGGATTACAACAACGCATGACACTACTCTATGAATTCCAAACCTTTTGATGTTTTTCAAAATCTTGAGTTCGTCCTGGTCCTTTGCATGAGTGGTGAAGTTTTTTTTTTTTTTTAACATTTGATATATGTCACCCCATCTGAGTACATATTCTCTCTTTTCTAGGAATCCAGAGGTGTCATTATATATTTCCCCAGCAATGTTTGGCTCATCATCAATCTGGAAGGTACTCCTGGAGTCCTCGATGGCAGGTGCCTTGCTAGTTTCTTCTTCCTCAGAGACATATTTGAATCTATAAAGAAAATATGATATCAGTGCAAAGACAAATACATATTTGATACATATATATCCAGAAATAATTTGTCTAAGTATCTCACATGAAAAACCTAAGGAATCACTGGTGTTGATACTGGGTGGGATGTCATCATCAAAAGAAGAGAGTATGATAGAGGGCATTGTTTAAATCTTGGTGGAAATCCAGAGAGAAAATCACATTGAAAATATTAATAGGCTTGAAATCAGAGCAATTCTTATGAACTGCTCCAATGCCTATCGGAGGAGATGATGTTAACTATGTTGATGGGTTAATACACAACCAAAGAAGTTGGTGTGAAGGCTTTCGATGGGACTAGATAGGTTCATGCAAAGAGCTTCGGTGTGCACTAGATGGGTTAGTATAAAGTGTGTCGATGACCATTTTACACATCGGATAAGTTTACAAAAAAGTCTTCAAAGACACCAGAGCACTTTATATCAAGCTTATCGATAGGACAGGCGTAGATACTAGAGAATTTGGCATGAAACTCTATGGTTTACACTAGAGATATTCATGTTAACTCCTTCGGTACTATTAGAGGATTCCATCGTCAATTCTCTAGTTCTCAATACCTTAAAAAAAAAACAAGTTCATCAACCGAACCAGTGAAGGTTTCTCCGCTTTACATTTTAGGGATGATTGGAAGGTCGAGGGATTATGACTCAATAATCATCAAGCATGGAGGATAAAGTTTAGGAAAGCTATGGAATGACCTAGGGAATGAAAAAAACTACGTCAAGAGTTGTAAACATGATATTGGTGCATCTACAAAGTTAGAGGTATCTCAATTGAGGCGATAATAACTGTGTGTTCAACCTCGATGGAGTTGGTTGATGGATATTCGACTTCATTCGTGAACTTAGGTAGGCTCTGAAGGCATATTTTCATTTTGGACACACTAGATATGGTTTTATGTGCTCAGGTTATGGATAACTAATAGTGATGGCCGGTGGGATGGGGGTAAGGTGCTAGTTGGACATGGTAGCAAGTCTCGCAAACATGAGGTAGAGACCCTTTTCTTATGAAACTCAAAACTATAACACTAGCAACATAAACCAGTGAGAGAATAGGGTATGGGTGATTTTTAGAGATTACCTAGAAAAAATTCCACATGGGGGAAAGGTAGTTAAGAAATGGTAAATCGAAAATGTGACGCCCTCACTCCTTCAATAGATTTTCATTTTCGTTGGCAACCTCTCTCTCTCTCTTTCTCGTGGATGTTCAACAAAAAATGGTCGAGAGATTGGAGGTGAGTATGATTTTATAGCACCAAGTGAAATAAATTCCATGAGAGGAAGGTACATTCCTATCAGAGGATTTTAAGGAAATTTCTTCGATATACATCGGAGGAATTTGTGTTAAAGTCCTCAGTGTAAATTGGAAGACTTTTCGTGAAACACATAGATGGTCATGGAGGGTAAATGATGAAATCCTCAGGTTTGACTGAAGGAGTTAGTACAGAATTCTCCATTCGAAATGAAGGAGTTAATACAAAGTCATGCAATGGTTATGAGAAGAAGGTGGGGACTCCTTCGGTTCAGTCGAAGGAGTTTATGGGAACTCCTTTGGTTGAACCGAAGAAGTTAAGTTAAAGTTGTGAAATGGTTAAAAGAATCTTTAGAGGCTTTTGAAGGAAGTGTATCGATTTTTACCAGAGGAGATGAAGGGAACTCCTCCAGTGTGCATCGGAGGAGTTTAAGGAAACTCCTACAGTGTACACCGAAGGAGATTACGTTAACTCGTCCGAAAAAAATAAGAAGATCTTTTCTTCAAAATTTTGCTTAAGTGCCCAAAATCAGAATTGCAAACTCAACCAAAATATGGAACTTGAAGTAGCTTGCTTAGAGAGGAGGGATAAATCATGTTCAAAACTCAAGTCAAGAGGTTTTCAAAGAAGAAAGAAAATAAAATGGGCTCCATTTTCTTTGGTGAGGCATTTTCAAGTAGAAAACACGAGAAAAAGGAGGGTTGTTTGTGCCTGGCACAATACAGATCTACATTCCTGCACATTGAACCTTTGCAATATTGTCTCGACATATTTCCTCATATTTAACCAGAGTATCTTTTTTTCCCAATCTCTTTTAATTTCCCTTCCCAAATTGAAATTTGCAGCACCAATATCCTTCATGTCAAATTTAGAGGACAATTGAGTTTTGATATCTTGGATAATCTCCTCATTGTTTCCTATCAACAACATGTTATCCAAATACAAGACAATATAAATAATATGATCACCAACTAATTTGAAATACACATAGTGATTGGCTTTGCTCCTTGTGAATCCAAGTCCCAACATATGAGTATCAAAATTTTGATACCACATCCTTGGTGTTTACTTTAACCCATACACTGACTTTTTTATCTTGCACACTAGCTCTTTCTTTCCCTTCACTACAAAACCTTCTGGATGCTTCATGTAGATTTCTTATTCCAGATCCCCACGTAGAAATGTTGTCTTCACATTCATCTATTCTACTTCAAAATTAAAAGTAGCAACAACAGATAAAATGAATCTAATAGAATTTAACTTGGAAGCAAGAGAAAATTTTTCACCAAAGTCAATTTTCCCTACATGGGAATAACATTTTGCTACTAATTGAGCTTTGTATTTCTCCACTTAGCCTTATGCATTCAACTTCTTCTTAAACACCCATTTTTTCCAATAGGATTTGTTCTAGTTGACAACTCCACTAGATCCAAAGCCTCATTCTTGTCCAAGGTTGCCATTTCTTCCACCATGGATTTTTTCCAGAGTTTGTCATCCTTTGAACCCACTACCTCCCTAACATTTCTTGGATCATCATTAGTAATAGACATAGAAAAAATTGAATGGAAATTAGGTGGAGTATACCTTTATGGTGCCTTCTTTCCCTAACCGATATCCTCAATATTGGAGTATGGGGATCTTCTTCTTCTGATTCTCATTCTTCTGTAGAGTCTGATTCATCATCCTTCAATTCAAACTCTATTTTCTCTAGTTATTCCTCCCTTGGTAGCACTTCTTGTTTGAAAACATCTTTGATTTCTCTAAATACCACATCTCAACTATACACTACCTTTTTAGTTTCTGGGTTTCAAAGCTTATAACCTTTCAAACTATTTTTATATCCAATAAAGATACAATTTTTAGCATTTTTATCTAGCTTACTTATATTTTCCATTGGAACATGTACATAGGAATCACAACCAAATAACTTGACATGTGTAAGAGAGGGTTTCTTACTAGTCCATAACTCATGTGGAGTCTTGTCATCTAGAGATGATGAGGGTGATTGATTAACTAGGTAGCATGCAGTACCCATTGCCTCAACCCATAATTCCTATCCTAACCCAACACCACTGAGCATGCTCCTTTCTCTTTCCATCATTGTCCTGTTCATCCTTTGTGCAGCTCAATTATTTTGAGGTGTGTATGGACTAGTCTTCTGCCTTTCTATGCCACACTTCTTATAAAAATCTTCGAATTCATTTTCGCAGAATTCTCCACCAATATCCGTCCTCAACACTTTAATTCTCTACTTTGTCCGATTCTCCACAAGAGCCTTAACCTCTTTAAACTTGTCAATGACTTCATATTTGTTCCCGAGGAAACAAATACATGTATTCCTCAAGGAGTCGTCTATAAATGATACATAGTACACATATTTACCTAATGATTGAACCAACATAGGTCCAAACGCATCACTTTGCATCAACTGTAATATTCCCTTTTCCCTCGTAGCACCGGAGGATAATCTTGCACAATTCTTCTTCCCATATAAGAAATGTTCATAGAAATCAAATTCCAAAGAGAAATTGGACATACCTTCAACCATACCTTTACTGTGTAGTACTCAAAGGCCCTTCTCTCTAATATGCCACAATATTTGATGCCACAACATAGTCTTTTCTCTAGATTGTAGGCGTTTTTCCTTCTTCAGATCCAATATCAGGAACAATGGAACTATTTCACCCATCACTAATAGTGTTTTTTAGTAGCTTATATAAATTTCCAATCTGAAATTCCATCAACAACACCATTGGCCCTTGAACCATCTTGTAGGTTTCCTTCTCAAACACTGTTTTTACACCTGCATCATCCATCTTTCTTATAGGAATCAAATTCCTAGCGAATGCAGGGATGTGCAACATAGATAATTTTAAGGATGGAAATTCATCTCAAACCGTAGAAACCTTGGTGAACCTTACTAGTCCTTAATATGCAAACTATAAAATGTTTGGTGATATTTTTGTGAAAATATTCAAATTTCTAAGGATTTTATATAGTTTTTATAACATTTGGGCTATTTTCCAGGTAAAAAATAATTAGTCGATAAAATTTGGGTGAATCATCTTTAGAAAAAAATTAAATTGGTGAATCTTTTTTTGTAAAAAAACATGGAAAAACATCCCATGGGAAATATATAGCGACCAAAATTTTCTATCATGCAGAACACCAGGGAGTGTTCTAATCCTACCATCCCTGAGCATCAACTTGACTTTTCTTCATCCTATGTCTTTTCATACTCATAGAACCACTTCCTGTGATAATTCATATGAAAGGATGCACCTGCGTTGACCATCCATGCTTCCTGATCTACATGTGTGCTTGAAGAAACCAAGTACACATCCTTTCCTTCATCTATGAAGGTTTTTTCTTCTGTAAAAGGGGCATCATCATATCCCTTCCGTCTGTCAACACTTTTGGATCACATTGTTTCTTGTAATTCCTTTCCTTTCCTCATATCCAACACAACTTTACGATTTTTTTGGGAGATTTTGATATTCCCCTAGATTTAGATCTCTAACTTGAGTACTTATTTCTATTTCTTTCCTGGGAGCGTCCTCTTGCAAATAAGGAATTTGTGTTCTGCCTTTCCATGTTTTTCTGCCTCATCTCTTCAGACAACGAGGATGAGACCACATCATCAAAACTTAAAGTCGTTGAATTACTACCTATGGTCACAACTAGACTATCCCACAATTCTGGTAAAGATCACAATAAATTGATACACTTTATCTTCATCATAAATCTTAATTTTAACAAATAATAACTCACTTACTATAGTATTCAAGGCATTCAAATGCTTTGTCATTGAGTCTCCATATTTCATCCTTTGATTGTACAAATTCTTATGTAAGAATAATTTGTTTACCAAGGACTTAGACTGATACAAATCCCCTAATGTATTCCATAATGCTTGGTTGTAGCTTCCCCTGACACATTCAGTAAGGGTTGAGGGGAAGCTACAACCAAGCATTATGGAATAAGTTAGGGGCTTTGTATCAGTCTCAGTCCTTGGTAAACAAACTATTCATGCATAAGAAGTTGTACAACCTAAGGATAGTATTCATATTGATGGAGATTCCACTAAAGGGTCAACTAACCATTCCTCAAGCATAATATTCTTTTTAAGGGGGATCCTGAGGAAGGGCCTATTAACCTTTCTTACAAATTGTTTTTCCCATTGAGGGGAGCTAGGGGAAGATTCAATTAATTCTTACTCTAGATTATATTTCACATTGAGAGAATCCCAAGGAAGTGTTGACCTGCCCTTCTTCGAGGGTAGTATTCACATCAATGGGGATCTTAGGGAAGGCTTAGCTGACCCTTCCTCAAGCATAGTATTCTCTTCAAAGGTGAGTTTAAGAAGAGTTAGTTGAGCCTTCCTTGAGCATAGTATTGTTGTTGAATAAGAGTTGGGAAAGGCCACTCACATGATGTCTATGAGGTACTAAGACATATGGAAACCCAGGAAGGTCTCGAGCTGGGATTTTACGCCTGTTGTGATGGATTCTACTAGTTTTTCTGATAGGATATCATCCAAGTTGAATGACAATCCTTTATCTGCGTAGTATTAAATCAACGACATATATGATAGGGGGAATTCGGAGGCATCTTTCTCCATGTACAACCTGCATAACATGGCCACCATGTATTGATAAGGTTTTCTAAGTACAATTGTAGGATATTTGCTGATGGGTCTGAGTTTGAACTTCTTATCTAGTTTGCACTAGATGCGACATAGCTCCTTGGCTATATGCTTGAAATTTCCAAGAAGTTCATTATCTAGCTTCTTGGTCCCTTTCTCTAGATGATAGAATTTGGCCAGGTATTCGAGATGGAATAACGCTATAGGTTCTCCCTTAGCATTGAAAATGTACCTATTTTCCAAGATCACATGCTTTAGTATCTAGGTGATGGTGTCTGTGGAGGGGATTGCAACAACACAAGATGCTACTCTGTGAATTCCAAACCTTATGATGTTTTTCAAAATCTTGAGTTCGTTCTGGTCCTTTGCATCAATGGTGAAGGGTTTTTTTTTTTAACCTTTCATATATGTCACCCCATATGAGTACATATTCTCCCTTTTCTAGGACTCCAGAGGTGTCCTTATATATTTCCCCAGAAATGTCTGGCTCATCATTGATATGGTGGGTGCTCCTATAGGCCTCGATGGCAAGTGCCTTGCTAGTGTCTTCTTCCTCAGAGACATATCTAAATCTATAAAGCAAATATGATACCAGTGCAAAGACAAATCCATAATTGATACATATATATCCAGAAATAATTTGTCTAAGTATATCACATGAAATACCTAAGGAATCACTGGTGTTGATACTGGGTGGGATGTCATCATCATCAGAAGAGAGTATGATAGCAGGCATTTTTTAAATCTTGGTGGAAAGCTAGAGAGAATATCACATTGAAAATATTCATAGGCTTGAAACCCGAGCAGTTCTTCTGAATTTCTCCAATGCCTATCAGAGGAGATGATGTTACCTATGCTGATGGGTTAATACAAAACCAGAGAAGTTGGTGTGAAGGTTTCCGATGGGACTGGAGAGGTTCATGTAAAGAGCTTCGGTGTGCACTAGATGGGTTAGCATAAAGTGTGTCAATGACCATTTAACACATCAGAGAAGTTTACGAAAAATTCTTCGAAGACACCAGAGCACTTTATATCAAGCTTACCGATGGACAAGCGTAGATACCAGATAATTTGGCATGGAACCCTCTGGTTTACACCGGAGATATTCATGTTAACTCCCTCGGTACTATTAGAGGAGTCTGTGGTGAATTCTTTGGTTCTCAATACCTAAAAACAAAACCAAGTTCATCAACCGAACCAGTGAAAGTTTCTCCACTTTACATTTTAGGGATGAATGGAAGGTCGAGGGGTTATGTCTTGATCATCGTCAGGCATGGAGGATAAAGTTTAGGCAAGCTATAGAATGAACTAGGGAATGAAAAAACTATGTCAAGAGCTGTAAAAATGAGATTGGTGCCTCTACAAAGTTAGAGGCATCACAATTGAGGCGACAATAACCATGTGTTCAACCTCGATGGAGTTGGTTGATGAATATTCAACTTTGTTGGTGAACTTAGGTAGGCTTTGAGGGCATCGTTTCATCATGGCCACACCAGAGATGGTTTTATGTGCTCAAGTTATGGATAACTAACAATGATGGCCGATGGGATGGGGGTAAGGTGCTAGTCAGACATGGTAGCAGGTATGACAAACATGAGGTAGAGACCCTTTGCTTATGAAACTCAAAACCCTAACACTAGCAACATAAACTAGTGAGAGAAAAGGGTATGGGTGATTTTTAGGGCTTACCTAGAAAAAAATGCCACATGGGGGAAAGGTAGCCTGAAAATGGTAAATTGAAAATGCGACATCCTCACTCCTTTGATAGATTTGTGTTTTCGTTGGCAACCTCTCTCTCTCTCTCTTTCTCGTGGATGTTCGACAAAAAATGGTCGAGAGATTGGAGGTGAGTATTCTTTTATAGAACCAAGAGATATAAATTCCATGAGAGGAAGTTACATTCCCATCAGAGGATTTTAAGGAAATTTCTTCGATATATGTCAGAGGACTTTGTGTTAAAGTCCTCGGTGTAAACTAGAGGACTTCTCATGAAACACATCGATGGTCGTGGAGGGTAAAGGATTAAATCCTCTGGTTTGACTAAAGGAGTTAGTACAAACTCCTCCATTCAAACCGAAGGAGTTAATACAAAGTCGTGCAATGGTTATGAGGAGAAGGTGGGGACTCCTTCGGTTCAGTTGAAGGAGTTTATGGGAACTCCTTCGGTCGAACTAAAGAAGTTAAGTTAAAGTTGTGCAATGGTAAAAAGACTCTTAAGAGGCTTTTGAAGGAAGTGTCTCGATTGTTACTAGAGGAGATGAATGGAAATCCTCCAGTGTGCACCGAAGGAGTTTAAGGAAACTCCTACAATGTACACCGAAGGAGATTACGTTAACTCGTCTGGAAAAAAAAAAGAAAAAAAAAAGAAAAAAAAAAGAAGAAGATATTTTCTTCAGAATTTTGCTTAAGTGCCCAAAATCAAAATTACAAACTTAGCCAACATATGGAACTTGAAGTAGCTTTCTTAGAGAGGGGGGAGAAATCATGTTCAAAACTCAAGTTAAGAGGTTTTCAAAGAAGAGAGAAAATAAAATGGGCTTTATTTTCTTTGGCGAGGCATTTTGAAGCAAAAAACACGAGAAAAAGGAGGGTTGTTTGTGCCTGGCACAACACAGATCTACATTCGTGCATATTGAACCTTTGCAATATTGTCTTGACATATTTCCTCTGATTTAACTAGAGTATATTTTTTCCGAAACTCTTTTAATTTCCCTTCACCAAATGAAATTTGCAGCACCAATATCCTTGATGTCAAATTTAGAGGAAAAATGAGTTTTCACATCTTGGATAATCTCCTCATTGTTTCTTATCAACAACATGTCGTCCAAATACAAGACCAAATAAATAAGATGATCACCGACTAATTTGAAATACACACAGTGATTGGCTTTGCTCCTTGTGAATCCAAGTCCCAACATTTGAGTATCAAATTTTTGATACCAAATCCTTGGTGATTGCTTTAACCCATACAAAAACTTTTTTAGCTTGCACACCAGATCTTTCTTTCCCTTCACTACAACACCTTCTGGATACTTCATGTAGATTTATTCTTCTAGATCCCCATGTAGGAATGTTGTCTTCACATCAATCTATTCTACTTCAAAATTAAATTTAGAAACAACAAATATAATGAATCTAATAGAATTTAAATTGGAAACAAGAGAAAAATTTTCACCAAAGTCAATTTTCCCTACCTAGGAATAACCTTTTTCTACTAATTGAGCTTTGTATTTCTCCACTTAGACTTATGCATTCAAATTCTTCTTAAACACCCATTTGTTTCCAATAGGATTTGTTCTAGTTGACAACTCCACTAGATCCCAAGCCTCATTCTTGTCCAAGGCTTCCATTTCTTCCACCATGGCCTTTTTCCAGAGTTTGTCATCCTCTGAACCCACTACCTCCCTAACATTTCTTGGATCATCATTAGTAATAGACATAGAAAAAATTGAATGGAAATTAGGTGGAGTATACCTTTCTGGTGCCTTCTTTCCCTTACGGATCTCCTCAATACTGGAGTATGGGGATCTTCTTCTAATTCTCATTCTTCTGTAGAGTTTGATTCATCATCCTTCAATTTAAACTCTATTTTCTCTGGTTATTCCTCCCTTGGTAGCACTTCTTGTTTGACAACATCTTTGATTTCTCTAAATACCACTTATCAACTATACACTACCTTTTTAGTTTATGTGTTCCAAATCTTATAAGCTTTCAAACTATTTTTATATCCAATAAAGAAACACTTTTTAGCATTTTTATCTAGATTACTTATATTTTCCAGTGGAACATGTACATAGGCATCATAGCCAAATACCCTGAGATGTGTAAGAGAGGGTTTATTACTAGTCCATACCTCATGTGGATTCTTGTCATCTAGAAATGATGAGGGTGAATGATTAACTAGGTAACATGCAGTACCCAGTGCCTCTGCCCATAATTCCTATCCTAACCCAACACCACTGAGCATGGTCCTTGCTCTTTCCATCATTGTCTTGTTCATCCTTTCTGCAACTCCATTATTTCGAGGTGTGTATGGACTAGTCTTCTACCTTGCTATGCCACACTTCTTATAAAATTCTTCGAATTCATTTTCGTAGAATTCTCCACCAATATCCGTCCTCAACACTTTAATTCTCTACTTTGTCCGATTCTCCACAAGAGCGTTAAACTCTTTAAACTTGTCAA
>JZKD02S1771516.1:165981-177890 GCA_000966675.3 Picea glauca
AAAACTAACATCGCTTAGTAAAATTAACCTAAGATTATATGTACTTCCTTAATACTAGGGTTTCCTCATTATTTAACCTTAATCAACATAAAATTAATATTTATTTTTTACTAAAACCCCTGGTCAACCCTAATTTTCTCCTAAAAAAGAGGATTTCACTCAGCCAAACATAGTTTTTTCACTCGCCTCATCACTATTTAATAAAGGCTCTTCTCTTACTATTTTTCTCAGACTTTTTTGGTCCTGATGATGGATCCTGTTATGGATCCGAAACGTCGACGACAAGATGTCATAAATACTGTGGTTCTTCCGACAATCTCTGAAAAAGGTATGGTGTTCGCCCATCTCCTTGTGTAATGATCTTATTGCTCGTTTCTAAGAGAACCATAAGAAATCTATCCCATTCTTGTTTAGAATTGCTAGGACAATCCTAGAGAGATCTTACTAATTATTCAGTGAGATCCTTGTGAGAAAAAATCCCATAATGGATTGGCGACTCCACTGGGGACTTTGCTTTCTCCTTGGCTCTCTTAAAGAGTTTTTCTTATAAAAAAGGGTCGTGACCTTCAAACACAATTATGTAAATTTCTATGAAGAATATGAAGGAATTAGCTACAGATATGGATTCGTCTCAAACTGTTAGCCAATTTAAAAAAAAAATCGTCTAGATCGATATCCAAAAAGCAAAGTTATCGCTGATTTAAAATTAGCTAATTTGCAGATTTTTCGTGATGACCGCGTGGACTGTTTGGCTAATATATTTAAATAGAGAATTCAGATTACAGCCAAACCAAATACATAAAAAAATATTATTTTAGGGGATTTCTTTTGATATATTATGTCATATGATTATGGCAAATACATAATGCAGTACAATCGTTGCAAATTTCCGCTCCCAAACTCTAGATCTCCATTATATTTTTTTAAAGTTTTGGGTGTGATCTCTATAGTGAAGATGGAGTGGGATGATTCAACCTCATTCCTACTATCCTAGAGCCCCTTTTCTTGTTACTTTTTGTTGGTTTTCCTTTTGCATATGTCTTTCTTTTTTAGATAAGGAATTGTTTACATTGCAATTTGGAAAAAACCTCAAAAAGACAAAAATATTTGTTGTATGTTAGATTTGTTTTTGAAGCATTAATGTACAAGTGCATTAGAAGCATTGGTTTGTTTCAAGTCTGATTTGTTTGTTGGATGCTTGGTGTTTGTGAGGTCTTATTGTTGAAATTAGAAAAGAAAAAGAAAAGTCTCTTTCCCTCCCATAGCTAGAGTTCATCGAAGTGAACAAATTTGCATTAGCATACTTGCATTGCTTGGTTGGGTCAAGAGTCATCACATCATTAAAAGTTTCATCCATTACCTTTGGACCTAAGCAACAACCCCTAAAAAACAAGCGCTTGATGTAAAATCAATTAGACATTTTTCTTTTGATAGTAAACCAACATTAGATAGGCTTAGGGCCTTGGAATAGGATTGGAGAGTAAACTCTCCAAGGATACAAAACGAAACCTAAAAGTCATTAAAGAATGTTAAAATCCATTCTTGCAATTAATATGTCGGGAACCTCCTCTAACATAGGAGTTAAGCATGAGGTCGCATCAGGGCAAGTAGGGATATTACCCCTCTCTGCTTGTTTTGATGTTTTCGATACTTCTTCGATTGTTACATATACGAGAGTTCTATTGGTTAGCACCTTAAGAGCTTCGATCTTAGTTACCCTACCCTTACATGCAATCTAACTTATGACTGTTTGTTTGACCCTTGATTGTTATGTGGTAGCCTTAGTGACCTTTCCTAGGGAGATACAAAGGTGACCACAGGTGGGACATGCTTGTGGTACCTGGGGTAGGCGTTCGTTAATGGTCTCAGTTCCCCCAGGGGTGACTGCCTTAATAAATATTACTTGCATCGGTCATGGCTGTTTCGTGTAGATCATCATAAATGCTTCTCACACCTTCGCTAGATAATATTGTGGGGGATTTGACCCCCCCCATAGAGTTGGTTTTCAAAAGGCCCTTGAGCTAACTGGTTTTCTTGTTGTTGCCTATATTTCATTAGGGGCGTGCTCTTTGAATATGAGTCTAGGTTGGCCATAGGTTGATTGGTGTTTGTTAGTAACATAGTTTATTCATCATGGTTGAATTACCGCACCAATTCTGTCGATTACGAGGAATTGAGCCTATTATGGAGGTGAAAATTCCTCTAAAGCGATGCGACATAAGTGAAAAAGACTTCAAAGGGTCTTATATTTGGTTTGAATAGATCGATTTGGTTTAAGTAGAGGTGGTAGATGAAATTCCTCCACCAAATTTCAATCCACCTTTAATTGAGCTAGACGCACCTTTACTTGTCCAAGTAAGGGAAATTTTTAGTGTTCCTTTCTCTTTGTTTAGTAATCCTCCCACCATGTTTGGACCTAGTGTGCCATCTAGTGTAGTTGAGCCTACAAGTCCATCCCCACTTGGGACAGGGGGAAATTCCTCTTGGGACATCCTAGTAATGTCCACATTGCCACCCATTAGCTCCATTGGACCTACACCGTCCATACCTTTTTCTTTTGGTTCCTCAATCCGGGGGACGTCAATTGTGTCGTCATATCCATCCATTAGTATACCTAGCATCCCTATGCCCATCCATTCCACATCAATTCCCACTTCTAGATTCTTTTCCAATGGGGGGACGAGCTTTGGTTTTAGCATGGGGAGTGGAACTCTGTCCACCTCCCCCAATCCAATGAGAAACCCAACATCATCAGGTGTGAGTGTACCTTTTGGATGGAGTATGCCTAGTGGTTTTGGGGTTTTCCCTTGTCAGATTGGGGGAAATAGTCCATTTGGATGTTTTAAATTTCCTTGGGTTAGCACACCTTTCCTTGGGGGCACATCCCTTGGGGGAATTTTTTCATCATGGGGAGGTTTTCCTTTTGTGTCCACATCCGGTCCTGGGGGTTTCTTCCCTGAGACTAAATTTGGGAACATCTTTCCTGGAGGGTCCACATTCCCCCCTGTGGGAATTTTTGGTTATGGGTGCAGTCATGCTCTTGGAGATGCCACCATCCTAGTGGGAATTCAGTCTTCAGGAGCTCCCCAACCCTCTAGTAGTACCAACATAGGGGGACCGTAAGGTCCATATGGGACAACACAGACTTCACCTCTCTCCTAGTCTTCATTTACATTGTTTCCTTTCCTCACAACACTAGATTTACTTGATTTTTCATGGTTAACAAATGACCCTAATTCCCATGACCCATCGTGGCCGAATATGTCATCCAAGCTACAATTAGATATTCCAAAGTTTGACAGAAATCCGAGAAAGGACTGCTCTACATAGATCATGACTTACCACTTATGGTGTTCATCCAACTCATTGATGGATGATACTGTTAGGCTGTGTATTTTCTAGAGATACATGATTGGAGCTGTCGCCAAATGGTATATTGAACTTAAAGGTGGTTCTTTTAGAAGCTTCAACGACCTGTCTATGTCATTTTTAACGCATTTCCAATTGCTTATTTGGTACGATATAGGAACAAAGATCTTGAATTCAATGCGTCAAGACAAGGACACTCACATATCTGATCATATACATAAGTGAAAGAGACAATGTAGGATGATTGAGACTCAGATTTTGGACAAGCTCCTTATTGAGTGGTTTACTAAGTCCCTCTTACCACCCATTGCGAGGGTTGTAGCTATGGCTATGGAGACCACCAAGGAGAAAGCCATTTTGCATGCCCAACATTTGGACTTGATCTATTCTCAATTGGGTAATTTATATGACATAATTCAAAATGATTCTCACTCGTCAAATGATCCACAAAAACCTATCCCAGGACCACATGTCGATGGTGTGGTTGGTTCTATTTCACATGCATTTGTTAACCCGTTAGCTGATCATATGGGTCAAATTTCCATTAATTCACACCCATCAGCTGCTAGCACTAATGCTCAAACTATTGCGGTCCCTTCTCAAACCTCTGAGGTGAATTCAGTGCAGTCCATGCAGCTGAAGAATCGTCAGCAACCTGGAGGTAAGAAAAAAAGAAACAAGAAGAAGAATTCCAATAATGAGAAAGGGACTGCCTCCACCCAAAACAACCAGGAGGGAGGGACTAAGGAGAAAAGGAAGATTTGGTTTCCCTGTAATATTTATGGGGAGGACCATCCTACTCACCAGTGTCCTCGGAAGGATGAGATACATCGATTTTTTGCACAACAACAGGTGCCCCAACAACTTGTGGTGTTAACCCATCCTTTCCCACCTCAACCTCAAAATATGGTTGCCACGAATCATGCCCCTCCGCAAGGGGGCATGGGAGGTACCCCTCATCAAGAGGGGTATTCCTCAAATGCTTCTGTGTTTATGTGTGACCACATGGTCAACTTGTAGACTCAAAACAAGAACCATGACATTCTCGAGCCTTCCCATGCTATCAAAGAAGAAACATCTTCTTCCTAGTCTAGTGGCCCTCTTCATATAGATAAGCCATCTTTTTACACATCGCTTCACTCCCCGAAGGGAATTATTTGACATATGACACATAACCCTAACACACGAGCTACCCACAACTATAGTATTGTGGAAGACTTAACCTAGGCACTTTGTGCCATGTCTACACTTGAATTTCTCCAAAGCTTCCCAATGCAGTGGAAAGCCTTGTTTTCTACTATTGGCAGGGTTGATCCCTCAGAGTCGAGTTTGATAAACTTTGAGACTAGTCAATTTACTCATCGGCTCTCCCATCAGGTCGCCTTTCATATCATAGTGTGATCATTGGGGAAAAAAATCTACCAGACAATGGTGGATGAAGGAGCCTCAACTTGCATCATGTCCATTTCTTGTTGGAATGCCCTTGGCTCTCCTAAGCTCAACACATTTGCAAAAGTATTAAAATAATTTGATGGACACATGTTTTAGCCTCATGGCATAATCATTTCCTTACCCATCGAGCTAGGTGGAAAGAATTTCTCTGTGGCGGTAGAGGTCGTCGACGCACCTCTTGAGTACAATATTTTAGCCAGGAGTACTTGGTTATATGCAATGACTGTAGTTGTATCATTGGTCTTTAGGGTCCTATGCTTCCTTCACCAAGGGAAAATTGTTACCATCGATCAATTTGCATTATGTACCCGAGATTTTGGATCCAATACAAGGTCAAATGTACTCTTTGTTGGTGATACCACGTAGTCTTTTTTCAATGTATGTACCGATATGTTCAAATTTACTTCACTAATGAGGATTTTTTCCCTTTCCCCACTGTCTCCCACTGCAAATATTTTTCATGTCAACATGATTTCATCATTTACCAATGGATCCCTTGGGTCTTTTGTTCCTTGGGTCGTACCTCGTCTTGAGGATGTTGATCAATATGGAACATCCATGATGCTCACAACGGTCAAGATTGTTTATCCAACAATCCCATCAACATCCACTAATACTGGTCAACCAATCCATACTCATATGGAGTGTGATCAACCTACTCCTCCCGTATGGGTTGTTGACTCTCTCAGTTCACATGACTCCCTTGATTTTGATTTACCTTCATAAAAGGCAATCTTGGAAGTCATGGCTTCCATTGATAAGCCTGGGGAGGATGAGCATAATCAATAATCCATCCTCCCTAGTTCGAACTCGACGAGATTTGACGTGATAAGTATTGATCCGAGACTAGGTAATTTGTTGGGGCACCTAGTAGACCTCCTAGTCTTACCCCTTTTCAGCCTCAGACTTCTTTTTCGCAACATGCCACTGAATTATTTGCTATCCATTCCATTGAAGATTCAAATTTTGTACTTCCTTTATATCTTTATGGAGCCCATCAAGGAGCTTCCCTAGCTCACGATACTACTCACAATGAGTATCTTCGACTGCAAAAATTTGTTTCTATGTGGGATGGCCCCAACATGGTGTGCCACATGATGCCAACATTGGCTCATGAGCTCATTGATTATGAAAAAGATCCTTGGAATGAGCCTCAAAATGAGCTCTACTTTCATAGTGCATCAAGATCCATAGTGCCTTGTACATAGGTGTGTGGCGTGAGTGCTTTTTTCCTTCCTCATATCCAAAAAAGTCCAAAAAATATTTTCTTCTTTGAGATTTCACTATGCGTTTTGACCTTGGAATCTAGTTTACATGTGTTGATATGATTCTAGGGACATTTTTTTTACAAAGATGGAAAATTCCACTGAACTTGAGGTACATATTCTTAAACTAGCATATAGGGATGGGTTTTTCTCTACGTTTTCCACCTTGAATTATTAACCGTCCATACTTCCAGTATTATGCCTTAGGTTTGAACCCAATTGGTTGTGACCTTAGCCACTCCTTTTGCACTTCATAACTGGTTTGGTAGTGACTACCCTTCATGGGAACCCTAGTTAACACCTATATTTCTATTTGGTTCCCATGTTGTGTTTTCCCATAGGCCTGGGAGCCCTCCGTTTGCCCCGCCATGACTTCAAGATTGAGCATCATTTTCCTCTCTTAATCTATAATCTGGCCATATCCCGTGGAGGTTCCTAATTTTTTTTATTGTTTCTTAATGGTCACCTATGTATTTTCTGCTCACGTCATGCTTCCTACCACTGCGCTATTGTTTTCCTATATTCCGCTTACCACTATTGTAGTAGCCTTGACCATACGCCTCTTGCATTATTTGGCCTCCATTTTGCATCCACCCACTAGGGAGAGAACAATTGCTAAGAGTGGATCTCACTTTCCATTACCATTTGTGTTCCTAATTGCTTAGGTAAGTTCCATGTGCTTAGAACATAGGAGAATGTTGTTAAGCCACTTGTTCTCTCCTATCGAGTATAATTTTATCTCTTTTTTCAGACTCATAAAAGGAAACAAAAAAGGTATCAAGATTACTTGTGTCATTATTTCATGCTTGTTAAAACATGAAGGAGACTGAGCATACTTGTGTTATTCTTTCGTGCTCGTTAAACCATGAAGGAGACTGAGCATACTTGCGTCATTATTTCATGCTCATTAAACCATGAAGGAGACAAAAAATATAAAACAAATAAAAAAAAGTGGGTTTTTTTCACCACTGGTCTATTCTCAAAATGACAATGTCAGTCGAGTTGCCCTTGAACATGGTGCATGTTTGAGTCTCATCATACAATTGGGTTTTAGCTTTCCTAGGATCCTTCCAAGTAATATGAGTTAGAGATACTCCTTCGGCTGGTTACTCTTGCAGTCATCATGGAGAGTTCTTCAATGCCTCCTACATTGTTGCACTATATTCATCCATATCTTGTGTCTTGTTGCCAAGTCACCATGTGTTGTGATATATGTTCATGGGAAGTTTAATCATGATTTGACCATCTGTTGTTTTGTTTAGTTTCAAAGTCATCCATCCCTATGTCAGTTGTACTTTGTAATATTTTCTCTTCACATCATCTCTCGGTGCCTATTTTGTGTCGATTGATGGGTGATACATCAAGGCCCTCCTTCAAGATCTCTTCCTATCAACTTCAACACATTATCTAGGAGAGGGATCTAGAAACTAGCTAGTACCTTGGAGCTTGAAGTCCTTAGTGGTAGGCCTCCTCTTGATCAACAATGGGTTTACATTATTGACTCTTGATCGATTGATTCTACGATTGTTCGACACCAACTCATCTATTCACACTCGCTAGATTGTACTAGGTACCTTGGGTTCCATCTTCATCATCAGTGGGTCCGCTCTCATCTATTAACGATATACATCAATGAGTGGTAATTATATGGTTTCTACCATGATTGACATCAACTCATCTATCCTCATGTTGTAGATTCATACCATTGGGGTTTGGAATGAAGACCTTGGGTTTTGGGGCCCCATAATTCCTTTACAATATCCCCTCCCAAGTTGCGATGGAGTATATCACTTGTGTATGAGTACTTTAAAGAATTCAGGGGCACTCTCCTCAATGCTAATTATCTTCTTGATATCTATATGTTGTGTCATAGATCCACATTATATTTGTTGGTGGATATGGTCTTATTGATGACATGGATCCACCATGTATTATTTCATGGCCATGGTCTATCAATTCATATCATGGATCTACAATGTATTGTTTGGTAGCCATGCTCGTTTAGAGTTTTAGTATGTCTACCTAGGGGATGGTCTATATATTCTCTCATCCTTGATGTCTGATTGCAGGTACTCATTGGTTCCTTGATATCTGAGATCCTTCCTTACGCTACTTGTCACCATGAATTTTCGTAACGTATTTCAACCATCATTTCCTCTTCCGACCTCACACATTAGGGGGCATCTGTTATACTTGTAATTTATACCATAGGTTGTGCAAGCATGTTATTAGATGTTATGAGGCTAGAATTACATAATTGAGTAAAATTCTCATAATTATTTCACAAGGAACTAATTATTTTGTCACAATTTCATAATTGAGAATAAACTCATAATTGAAAAGAAAGTTCATGGTGAGTTGGAAAAAATTCATAATTGAGCATGGAACTTGAGCAAGAATCTCGTAATAGAGAAAAAGTTCATAATAGTTTGGAAAAAACTCATCATTAAGCATGAGACTTGTGTATGACTTGTAATTTCTTAGTTCACATGCCATCACTCCTATGTATGAATTGTAATTGCTTAGTTCACATGCTATCAAGCTATCCATGACTTGTATCCACCTAATTCACATGTCATGAAGCCTATCTCCAATATCTTCTAAAATACTATAAGAAGAGGCCAAATGAAGGAGATGGAGACAAGAGTTTTGAGGGCGGTTATGCTATCAAAATATAGACAAAAGCTTAAGAGGATAAGGAAGAGCATCAGGAGCCTAGAACTAGGAGGAAAGCATCAACATCTAAGGTATGGATATGTTGTAATTTCTTCTTAATTATAAATATATCATTGGTTTTCCTCCATTTTATTTGTGTTTTACTCATGAATGAATTGGATATGATCTTATGAATAATAGATCAAGGTAGATCTAGTAAGTTTATTTCTCCTAAAAATAGAAGGATAGTGGATAGGTAGTTGCTTGGAGCTTTGTATGCAGAGAGTAGATTGCATGAGCTGGAGCTGGTCTCAGGAGCTACAGCAGTTAGGACATGCAAGGACAACCACCAATCCTAGGTATGTTCAAATCTCCTTCTTTGGTAAAAAAAGGGAAAATTTACTTAGATCTAGGAAGACCATAGAAGTCTACCTCTTTCTCTCTAGGATCAAGGGCATATCCTAGGGAGATGTTGTTCATTCAATGAGATCCTAGTAATATTATTTCCTTAGTGTTTGATTGCAAGAATTATTTGGTTTCCAAACCTCCATTTTTCTCTCCTCGCGTTGTCTCACATGGAAATTATTGTAATGTATTTTGGCCATCCACTCCTTTCCTGACCTCACACATTAGGGGGAATCTGTTATAACATTAATTTCCAACCTATAGGCCATAGAGGAATCCATAAAATGGTAGAAGACAAAACCAATATTTTGCCTAAGGTTTAGCCTACTTTTGGAGGTCCTCGCATGACACCTAGTAGACAAAAAACAAGGCCCTCATTAGAAACTAGTGGCTCAATAAGTGAGGCACTGTAAACTTCTAGAATCAAGGAGTTACGAGGCGATAGGTGAGGTTTGAGTTGGATCTTTGTGTCTGTTGAGCACTCAACACACCCTACAAAATTCTATAATTTTTTGGGTACCACCTTTTTTTTTTCTTTTAATTTTTGTCTTCATGCTTTGATTCCCAAGGAACCTCAATGAGTTTTAGTTTTTGTTTCTTTCTTTTTGGTGGTTTTAAATGTTTCCCTAACTTAATAAGACTTGTAAATAGAATGAACAAGGGATAACTGATTTAGAGAATGAAAGGAAACTCTCAACACTTCATGTTTCCCAAAAATTCTTTGAAATCAATGTCAAGACTTAAGTTCTTCGATGTTGGACAATTACCCTTTGAGAGTGTCGATGAAATATCCCTGATCCAGTTGATATGGATATCTACTATGGATCTAGTGTTCTGACTCACATATCTGATACTTTGGGGGTTTCTGGATGCGTTTTATCTTCAGATCTGATACTCTAGGGGTTTCTGGATGTGTTTTAGTTATGTGCTTGAGATGTTTTGTGGTTATTGCATGTGCATGTTATACATTATGGTTTAAATAGTCATATATATGATGCATGCAGAAATAATGAACATCAACTGCCCAATAATATGTATTATGAGATTCAAGCATGGAAATACAATGAAATAATGAAAATGTAGAAGATAGTCATCAGTTAGATCTCATGGATCATCACTGGAATACAAGAAAATAACATAAAATACATATGATCAAAAGATGAAGGCAGATCTGATGCATGCACGGATAGATCGAAAAAATCGACGGTTTCGAAGAAGCACGATAACCACTACAAACTGGAAAACTCGTCCCGAAGGCTATACCTGTCGGAATGAGCTAGAAACTGTCCCAATAGAAGTGCCCTGGCCTCTAGAATGATCCTGATGACTTTCAGATGGCAGATATGTCCTCTGATACTCTAGATCTCGTCCCCTGGGAGTCTGTGCACCTCCTGGGCTCTCTGGATGTGTCTAAATGATTCCACCAATGGAATCAACTGATATAGAACTCAAAACGTTTGCCCCGACAAATGCCGAACTAGGTTGAAAGGGTTTCCCTAGATCTTCTCTGATGCTCTGTCTATAACCCCAATTGTGTTGGGTATATGTTATATTCTTTGCATGTGTGTGTGTGGGAGCGTCAGGTTTGATAATTGCGTTTGATGATCCCTCTAGTAGTGCCTTTTGTGTCATGTGCGTCGGGCACTTCCTAGGGGGGTTTTCTAAATTAATCCTAGATTAAGGGATTAGGGTTTTGGTATCTACATAATACCTAAAAACATTGTATATATTGGATGGTGAATGGTGAAATTCAATATAATGAAAATAAGAAAGGTTTTCTCCGGTTGAGGGTTTCCAGTATAAATCTCTGTGTATTATGTGTATGAGCCATTGATTAATTTATTTTTTGCTTAAGAATCTATATGAATTGCTTTACTTCATAGGTTTAAAACTTACATGTGGTATTAGAGCTTGTTTTTGGCTTCAGAGGGATGCCTTTTTTGCTGAGGGTTTGGCTCGGTCTTGATAGATCAAGTTTATCTTGGGTCTGTGATAAACCTAGGTTTAGTGGGAGCTTTTGTAGTGGAGATTTGAGTGTAGAAAGAGGAATGGTGAGCTCTTCTAGAATCGAGATAGAGAAGTTCAATGGTAAAAAATTTGAGCTATGGAAGCTCAATACGGAGGACCTTCTTGTAGACAAAGAACAATGGATCACTGGGGATCCTGGTACACAACCTACTGGTACGCAACCTACTAACATACAGTCGACTGGTACACAACCTACTAGTACACAAACTACTAGTACACCACCTACTGGTATGTCAAAGGAAGATTGGGAAAAATTGGACAGAAGAGCAAGGAGTACTATTCGACTCTGCCTGGCAGGTTCTATGTTGTTGAATGTCTCAGGAGAATCTACAACCAAGTAACTATGGGATAAGTTAGGGAATTTGTATCAATCAAATTCCCTGGTAAACAAGTTTTTTCTTCAAAATAAGTTGTATCATCTTAAGATGGAAGATGGAGATTCTGTGACAGAACATCTAAATGCCTTCAATACTCTGGTAAGTCAACTTGTCTCTATTAATATTATGACTGCATAAGAAGATAAGTGTATTACTTTGCTATGTTCTTTTCTAGACTCTTGGGATAATATGGTTTTAGAAATTGGTAGTACCACTCAATCTACATTGAAGTATGAGGATTTAGTTGCATCCTTGTTATCTAAAGAGATGAGGCGGAAAAGCATGGATGGTCATAGCACAAATGCTTTATTTGTAAGAGGGTGTACCCAAGACATGAATCCTGGTAAGTCTTCGGGGG